>KV908575.1:184313-211813 GCA_002005505.1 Botryococcus braunii | reverse complement strand
GCGAAGCCTTGAGCTCTCACCAGAGGAAGCCAAAACTGCAGCAGAGGACCTGAAACGGATCCACGCCGTATTGGCACGACTCGATGCGGCCTTGCGTGTAAAAGGCCCATTGTCAGGTGAGGATGAAGTTCTGACTCGGTTGACTTTCGATCAATTTTTAGCTTGCTGCGCTGTGACGGAAGCAGATTACGAGAGAGCAATAGCTTCTGCATTGCAGCGACCTGCAGTCGTGTTTTACAAGAGAGAACCTCAACACATCCGCGTCAACACCTTCAATGCGAAAATCACCAGCGTATGGGAAGCCCACACGGATGTGCAGTTCATCTTGGATGAGCATGCCTGCGTGCAGTACCTTACAAGTTACATGCTGAAAGGCGACCGCCGCATCAGCCAAGCTTTGCATGACATCATCTCCAGAGCTCGGACAGACGGCGATGTGGCTGCAGCGATCCGCAGCGCTGGGCTGAAGTTTATGCACATGTCTGAAGTGAGTGCTCAGATGGTGGCTTTCTTATTGCTGCAATACCCCTTGCGCTATCTGAGCCGCGCCGTGTTCTTCATTGATAGTCGGCCAACCGCCGAGCGCAGCGTCATCTTGAAACACAAAACCATGCTGGACGACCTGTCTGCAGAATCGCTGGATGTGTTCATGCCAAACTTGCACGACCACTTTCGCGAGTATGTGCAAAACAGACGGCGTTTCAATGGCCCTGACCTCTGCTTGGCTGATTATGCGCTCCGCTATTCTCGACCGTGCAAGAAACGGAAAAGCTTGGAGGCGGAGCCAGCAGAAGACAACCCAGACGGCGATGAACACGGGGATGATGGTGATGCACCCACGCTAACAGAGGTAGACGTCGACGGCATCGCCTATCCTCCCGCATTCACACAGCGTCCTGGAGTCCAGAAGCGCTTGCGCATGCGGCCTGGCATTCCCCGCTTCAGCGTCTTGCCCAGCCCTACCAGCGTTGAACAAGAATGTCGGGCAATGATCATGCTATTTGCCCCAGGGTCAGCATGGGCGACCCACTCAGAGGCAGAGGAGGAAGTGGCTCTTTTGGGAGGATGTCCTTCGTATGCAGAGCGGTATGCACAACTCCGCGAGCGCATCGAGCCTCTTGCAGAGCAGTACAAGTACAAAGCACCCATTGATTGGGAAAGGCTGATGGCTGTTCGAGAAGCGGAAATGGAGGACGATGCACGTAGCGTCTACTCTGAAAACAGCATGGACCGAACTCTCATGGCAGAGGGCACTATTCCGGACCTGCCCGAAGCTTTGCCTCTGCAAGACCAGGAAGAAGCCCCCACCCATATTTCAAGCACAGCCACCACGCACGTCCTATGGGACAACGACGCTTATCTAAAGCAAGGCAGTATCCTGACCGGCCAACAGAGGCGCGTCTGTCAGTATGCCGTCCAACATGTTCTCATGCACGAATGGGGCTTCGAGAAAGACCCGCTCATGTTGGTTGTCACCGGAGGCGCTGGCACCGGAAAAAGCTGCACGTTGAGGTTTTCAAGAGAAGCTTTGGAGCGCGTCCTACCTCGCAACATCCATGGAGATGGCGCAGGGATCTTGATTCAAGTGGCCGCACAAAACGGCAAGGCTGCATGGCTGGGCGAACGGGCAGACTCTGCATAGCGCGATGGGGTGGGTCCCAAACAGCGAGGGCAATTTGAGCAATGCCAAGAAACAGGTGCTGATTGCTAAGTACAAGGACCTCAAAGTGTTCATACTGGACGAAGCCTCCCAAGTGCCGAACAAAAACCTGGCCCATTTGCACAATGATTTGCAGGAGTATGGGAACGACTTCCGCGCTCCCTTCGGCAACGTGAACATGGCTTGCTTTGCAGATTTCATGCAGCTTGAGCCCATCATCAGAGGCCAACAATTCTTTGCGCCTTGTCAATTGGCACTACGCGGTCTGGACTCCGACGTGCAGCTGTGGGAGCTTTTTCGTGTTGCAGAGCTGACCCAAGTCATGCGTCAAGGAGACGGCTGGATGCTGCACGCACTCAATCGAATGCGCATTGGTGAACACACAGCTGAAGACAATGCACGGTGGAAAGGCCTCGAACGGGACGCTCCTGCCCACCTCCCCATGCATTGCTGCACGAACGAACGAGTTGTGCAGCACAACAAGCGGGTTTACTATGCATCTCCAGCGCAACCCGCTTGCTTTGCGGCCCAGGCCCTGACTCCCAACTCCAAATCCGAGGCTCTGAACTTCTTCAAGCAGGAAGCAAACACTGTGCGCGAAAACTATTCCCGAGCCATGTATAAAAGCGGGGGACTGTTTTTGCTGTATTTGAAAGTCGGCATGATGGTAGAGTACACCGTGAACAACCAACACGGGGACGGGCTGGTCAACGGAGCAGATGGGATCCTTAAGGCCGTGACTCGCACGTACGAGCCACGGCAAACGCATGGCGTGGAAGTCTACGATGTGGCATGGGTTCTGTTTACAGATCCGAGAGTCGGACAAGTTCGGCGCCGCAACCAAAAGCGGTTCCTGCCAGTAGGAGAGACCACCTTCATCAACCCGGCTTGGACACCGATTCCCCGCGAACAACTCTATCTACGACGGGACAGGCGGACAGCTGAAGTCTTGCAGCTGCCACTGTTGCCTGCGAATGCACGTACGCACGATCGTTCTCAAGGCATGGACTTGCAAGCGGCGGTGATCGATCTCACTCCCCCAAAGAGGCAACAGAAGCGAGAAGGATTGCATTATATGGCGCTGTCACGTGCCAAGACCCCTGAAGGCACGTACATCGTTCCCGGCACGTACAATCCGGACGACATCTGTGTCAGCCGTGCAGCTTTGGCAGCCGTGGAAAAAGCTAAGCGTGAGAGGCCCGCGACCATCCCCTACCCGATCCGTGGGGCCCCTGACCAGATCACACTCGTGGCCCACAACACCGCTTCCCTGCGCAGCCATCGCGAGATCGCAGCTCACTGGCTCTGCATGCCTGAGCGGCGGCATGGCCCCAGTCCCGTGGATCTGATTTGTGCCAGCGAGACCAATTGTGCGGACAGTGACATCTCTGACATCATGCAGGATGAGTTCGGTGAATTCTCCGCCATCGTTCACGGGCACCACAACCATACTCACCCGCATCACAAGAATGGCTCCCTGGCTCTCGCACACGCGCATATCGCAAACAACATTACAGAGACAGGAAGCATATGTGAGCATGGGTGTGAGATCCTATTTGTGGACCTCGTCTTTCCGCACACGGATTTGCGTGTGGTGCATGTATATCGCAGCCCTTCGGTGGGGAGTATGCCCCTTGTGTTGGATTCCCTCAGTCGGTTGCTACCTCATAAGCCTTGGATTGTGTTCGGTGATCTGAACATCAATATGTTAAGCAAAGAGCCTCACGGTCACCGCACGACCGTGAGGCTCTTTGCTTATATATATATATATATATATTATATACCGTACCGTCGCAAAAGATTGACCCATATTTTTATTTTGACCCCCAAAAACCCGATTTATTAATTAAAAATAAGAAATAATCCTAAAAATAATGGCGCAAATTATTGACCCCCCTCTCAAGACAGTTAGAAATATTCTTAATATCCTCATATCGTAACCTTTATCAGCACTGAATAACACTTTATTGGCCCAAACCTTCATTACCGAATTTTTATATGATGTCAAAGTGTCTCGAGAACTCTCCTACACCTCGTAGGCATTCGTATGCTGGAAAAAATTCCAGAAAATAATGTCGCAAAATATTGACCCCCCTCAACCGGCGGTTTATTCATAAATTTAATTTTGACCCCCCAAAAACGTTGTGGGTCAATCTTTTGCGACGGTACGGTATATATATATATATATATATATATATATATATATATATATATATATATATATATATATATATATATATATATATATATATATATATATATATATATATACCGTACCGTCGCAAAATATTGACCCATATTTTTATTTTGACCCCCCAAAAAATCCCGTTATTTTCCCCTTCCCTGCGGGATTTCGGAATATTTTTTATGTTGACCCCCCCTTCCTGGGTCAATATTTTGCGACGGTACGGTATATATATATATATATATATATATATATATATATATATATATATATATATATATATATATATATATATATATACCGTACCGTCGCAAAATATTGACCCACGACGTTTTTGGGGGGTCAAAATTAAATTTATGAATAAATCGCCGGATGAGGGGGGTCAATATTTTGCGACATTATTTTCCGGAATTTTTCCTGCGTATGGACACCTAGGAGAGTTCTCGAGACACTTTGACATCATTAAAAAATTCAGTGATGAAGAATTGGCCCAATCAAGTGATATTCAGTGTTGATGTAGGTTAGGATATGAGGATATTAAGAATATTTTTAACTGTCTTGAAGGGGGGGGGGTCAATAATTTGCGCCATTATTTTTAGGATTATTTCTTATTTTTAATTAATAAATCGGGTTTTTTGGGGGGTCAAAATATAAATATGGGTCAATATTTTGCGACAGTACGGTATATATATATATATATATATATATATATATATATATATATATATATATATATATATATATATATATATATACCGTACCGGCGCAAATTATTGGGCAATAAACTTATTTTGGGCACCCAAAAATCCCTAAGTAATAATTAAATATAAGAAATAATCCGAAAAATAATGGCGCAAGATATTGGGCATACCCTCCAGGAGGGTCAAGGAATATTTTTTAATATTTTTTAGAACCCCCTTTCATCGTACTAGATAGTTGATCAACATTGACAACGGTGAGTTTTGTGACAAAAACACATCACAGTAATTTTTAATGATATTTTGGATTCATCGGAACATCCCTGCACCTCAAGGACGCACGTACCGCCGACAAAAATCCAGAAAATAATGGCGCAAATCTTTGGGCACCCCCTCCGGCCGTTTATTCGATTTCTTTTTAATTTGGGCGCCGAAATATTTATTGCCCAATAATTTGCGCCCAAATTAAAATATAAAAAAAGGGGGGGGGTCCTTCAACATCTTGTGCCTCTGACTAGCTAGGAGCTATGGGCTGCAGCATGGCAGCTTAATTAAGCTTAATTATAATAGCTGCAGAATCGGTCATGCTGTCAAGTTTCAACTTTTAAATACGTCACTACGGGATACCCATAGACCTAATTGAATGCATCACCTCGGGCGCCGCAGGATAGACCCGCGTGTACCCTCTCATATGCTAGCGACGGACCAGCAGAATCTATTGGTTTGGTTGAAAGGACTACAGACGGAGGAGGAGAAGAGGCCACGACTGACGACTGCGCCCGCCCTTGTACCAGATTTCGATGCAGCGCTCTTCGGAAAGTCTGATTCTGTCCAGGCAAAGTGCAAGCCCAGCTGTCCAAAACTTCGCGCGCATACTCGAAGCTTACTGATGACCCCGCTTGTTCGGTACGCGACTGTGCTGTGTTGCAATGTCTCACATACCCAGGAGCGTTTAACTGGTTGCTGGCTCTGCCAATTCCCCATTTGCGGCAAACAGTAGCCCCTGAGTCGTTCTGCTGCCGCCTTTCGTACCAGCTCGTGATCCCCACACAGCATGGATCCCAATGCCTTTGTGCTTGAAAAATGATTGTCTGGCCCGACCACATTGTACACTGCACCTCCCCCAAGGGGGGGGGGGGGGCAATTTTCGGCAGGCAGTACTCCGTGCGGTGTTCGCAAGGGCCTCGATGCGGTCCTTACTTCTGCGCGTTAGGGCGTCACCCAGGTGCCAGCCTTTCTCACCCCTGTCCCTGGCCAGGAGCCCCGTCTCGCAAACCTCCACCTCCACGCGTGGGAGGGAGATCGCAACCTTGACATGGACATCGATAGCTCATCGCCGCTCATCCCTGCCAACCTGCAGAGTTTCGTGCTGGGTGAAGCGGCCGCGCTCGTTGCCCAAGACAAGCAGACCCAGGCACAAGAAGATATGGGGGGAAATCTGTTATGCGTCAGGCCAGTTTCATTTTTGTTGCCGCTGTGGTGCCAGCTGGCTGCTCGTCGGGTGTCACTCGTAGCTTGAAACATTTGCATATGGTTCGTTAACATATTGGGCTGGTCTTTTATAATCCCACGCTTGTAAAGCCACTAGGCTGATGAGATGGGAACAGCTCCCACACTACCCTGGAGTTTGGAGTGAAGAGCCAAACCATCCCTAACGAAGCAAACAGCTGGAAGGTCCTCCTGTCAGAAATACAGCCTTACGGAACGAATGGCAGGGGCCAACAAGTAGCGGGATTGACAACGCACACAGTCCAACGACGTACACACAAAATGGAAATGGTGCTAAATAGGCTTTTCGAATTGGGAAATTGAACATAGTTTGAGACAACCGTTGACGTGTACTTCCATAACATAGTTGTTGAGGTATCATGGGGTCACGCCAAGTTTATTTCGAAACGTGATCCTGACAATAGCATGTAAGCGGTAGAAGCTGCGCTTTGAATCTAAGTGTACCTCTTCATGCCATTGCACAGCATCCTGCACTGTAGCAAATAAAACATCCGTTTCAGTGTGTGTGTGTGTGTATGTGTGTGTGTGTGTGTGTGGGGGGGGGGTAGGTGGGGGTGTGTGTGTGTGTGTGTGTGTGTGTGTGTGTGTGTGTGTGTGTGTGTGTGGTGGGTGTGTGGGTGTGGGTGTGTGTCTGTGTGTGCGTGTGTGTGTGTGTGTTGTGTGTGTGTGTGTGTGTGTGTGTGTGTGTGTGTGTGTGTGTGTGTGTGTGTGTGTGTGTGTGTGTGTGTGTGCGCGCGCGTGCGAACGCGCTTGTATACTAGCAGTCCAAGTTGTAACATCAATCACAGGAACACGAAAGCCTAAGCACTTCAAGGCAAAGGTTAAAATCAGGTGAAGGGCATGCACGAGCAGTAGCTCAGCACCAAGCTAAAAGGCAGAAATGCATGCAGACGCAGATCACAGCAGCAGATAATCATAATTGGGTCAAGTCAACTGAGATGCTGGCTTGCAAGTCAAGGGTATCCAAGGATATCCTTTGTTGCCAGAAGGATATCCAATGGCAAGAACTCATTGAAACCCTTGCATGGGCTCATGAAAGAACACAATTAGCAAATCTTGTTCGGTTTTGGTTTGGAAGCAGTTGTTGCGCAGTGAATGATGCTGGAATACCAACGGAGGCTGTGAGAGACCTTGCTGAGGCAGTGTCCCGACTCGGGACTCCCGAGTGGCTATGTCCTTGGGAACTGACATGGAGCTAGGAAAGCCAGCGAAAAAGGTAACGTGGGAACCCAACAGGAGATGTCGGGCTCTGCAAATCTAGTTGCTGGACGCACCCCCCGGGCCTGCCATCAACACCCCTCTAGGGGCTAGCTAGTGTATGCATACCTGAGGCTAATGGTGCCATTACAACTTTAGGATCGTGTACTCAGGTGGCATCCGAGCCGTTCAGTGCTGCATCCATGCCTGATTCCGATTTTAGATATTTTTAAGGCACGGACCAGAATTTGCAAGCTAAGACACGGGGTGGGAGACAGGACGGGGCGTGAAATCAGTTTGGTAGGATGACATGTTAATGAGAGGGATCATGTATTGTTCGGACCGAATGCAAGGGTGTAGCAGGGTGAACCATCTCCCAGTCAGCTGCCTGACAGTACTCTCGGGCTTATGTGTATTATATTCTCAAGGAAGCCAGCGGCCTTTTTCTTGAGGCCAAGAAAGCTACCGCTAGCTTCCTTGAGGATGTCTTGCACACAGGTCTCCTGTTGCCCAGGAGAATAAACAAAATAATTCCACACCATAAACCACGCCAAAAAGGCCAAACAGTGGTCTAAGTATGAAAGAGAATGTCAATTGAAGCACAACCAGTCAAGGCAACAGCCCGATAGCGTCACACACACACACACACACACACACACACACACACACACACACACACACACACACACACACACACACACACACACACACACACACTCTGCGTGCCCGCTGGGAGAAGGAACGCATGAAAGCTATGATCCTTGAGGACTCATACTAGGCACAATGGAGGTTTTTTTGTTGTGGGGGAGGGGGGGGGGAGGCAAACAAACAAATAAAGCCACCTTGGGGGGCAGCAACTATTTATCTCACAAAATCACCAAAGCTTGCTTTTTGGATGTAACTTCAGACATTTGAATGATATACTGACCCTTACTCAGTGCCCCTAACGAGTCTTTTTTATTTTATTTTTTTTTTTTTTAAAAAGGGTCTTCTTCAACATGTTTACGGGTGCCCGGGGGTGGAGAGAGGGGGGGGGGGGGTGGCTAATGTGGGTCCTATAGCCCCATCTGGTTACACCAATGACCGGTCAAACAGGACCAGCGATGGCATCACCCCCACCTTGGTGGCAATGTGGCCCAATTTTGAACGCTGGATACGAACCATGTGCTATTCAAGCAGACCTTCATGTGTACACAACAGAACAATCGCTAATTTCTCAACCTACAGCCGCCTAGTCTCACATGGAAACCCTCCGACGTGCAGCAATATAAACTGCGAAACAAGGCAGGGAGGAAACCAACAGATGACTAGAACCTGTTGCGCTACCCATGTTGATCACCAGGACTGAAATGCAGACAGTACTCTCATGGCATTACGATGAGGGCTCAAATATTTTTAAAATGAACTGGAATACCGTGTATCATAACATAAAACTGAAATGTTATAAGGTAAAGCGCTTGACCTCCAGCAAGGGAGCCGAGCCCTAGCCCCCGCCCCCCCCCCCCCCACCTTTTGCCCCAACAACCCAAAAAGGGGGGAAACATTCCTCAGAAGCTCCAGATACCATGTGGGTTACTAGTCGTGAAAAATGGCAGTGCCAGCCTGGCACGCTGCGAATGGATATCTGGAAGACACCACCACTGGAAAATGTTCAACAAGTAATGCAGATCAGTGCGCATGTAACTTCCTGGGGTAAAAGAGTATGAAGAACTGGGTGGCAACGAGCAATTCCCAAGTGTCGCAACGAGCAATTCCCAAGTATTACAAGGGGTCCTTCACTAGGTCACGTCAAACGGAAGATAGAGTCAAACTTTTCAGAGATGCCCCCAAACTTCACACAACCCACCATTTGCTTATATGACACCAGTCAACCAGTTGTCTTTCCTAATAAATGCAGCCTGCTGCTCTGTAAAAACGTTGCCGTCCTGCAGCTGCCATTCCCCCCCCCCCCCGGGGGATAGAATAAATCACACCCACACACACATACATGCGCACAAACACAAACAACTCGGCCGGGGTTCGCCCCAAGAAAACAGAGCTCCAAAGCGCATCCATCATCCCTAGACAAAAAGATTTAAACAGCACAAAGCAAACCCTGAGGAACCAGTAACAATCATAAGGGTTTCAGACTAAAGGGTTCTGCCATTCCAGTGGCACTCTGCTGGTGCAACCAACCCCTCTTTCTCTACACATACAGAGTCAGGGACGCCCAAAAGGCCAGCACATGGATCACCTTCCCCATGCAATACAGCTCAACCAAAAACCCCCCAACAGCTCATTGTGGTGCCACATGGCCCAAGAGGGAAGATGTAATACCCTTCTCCCACACCACTCAACTACTGCAGCAAGCGGACTTTTTCTTTTCGCCATCAGAGTTGGCTTCAGTAACGACAATCTTGGTTCCCTCGCCAGGCTTTGGGGCGCTGTCTTCATTGGCTAGAGCCTGCAAATAACAATATGGCACATTCAGATAAAAGTCGTCCTAACACGGATACCCACACAAGCTTGGCAGGCTACAAGGCCAGAGAGAGAGAGAGAGAGAGAGAGAGAGAGAGAGAGAGAGAGAGAGAGAGAGAGAGAGAGAGAGAGAGAGAGGGAGAGAGAGAGAGAGAGAGAGAGAGAGAAACAGAGAGAGAGAGAGAGAGAGAGAGAGAGAGAGAGAGAGAGAGAGAGAGAGTGAGAGAGAGAGAGAGAGAGAGAGTGGTGTGTGCACGCGCGTGTGGTGGGGGCGACGTGGGCGCGCATGCATGAAGCTCCTGCAGCCCCCCCCCCCCCCAAGAAAAGGGCAAAACCTCACACAAAAAAAGGGGGATTGGCAACGTCTGCCTGCCTAATGCAGGCCCACTTCACTCTCAAGACTCTACACAAGGAAGGTGCCTAGCATTCCCACCAGTCCTTTCAATACCTTTCCGCTTTACCTTGCAAAACATTCCCACCCTGCAACCCCCCCCCCAACCACACACACACACACACACACACACACACACACACACACACACACACACACACACACACACACACACACACACACACACACACACACTCTCACACACACACAAGACACACTCCATCCACCGGCACCCTCCTAGCCCTTAGAACGCCAGAACATGTAGCACCTGAACATGTAGTCCCTAAAAATTACATGATCGCGAAATGTAAATACGGATGAAATAATAGGACGATCAAATAACACATTGTCACATACAGCTCTCTGTTCATCACTTGTAACTTCTGAAGGGAGGAAGTCCCATATGTATTTGCCTCCACTTGACGCACATGTGCATACACACTTACTCTCTTTCACACTGTCCCAGTATTTACACACCAAACAAAACTAGCACAAAGGAACAAGTGTGTGGGCATCAGAATGTGTGTTTGCTTGAGGGAGGGACAGGAGAGAGAGAAGAAAGGGGGAGGAGAAGAAGGGGAGAAAGAATTGGAGATGGGGGAAAAGGGGGGAAGGGGCATACGGGTGTGAACACGCAAATGTCCAAAAAACATGTATTTCATCCACGTTACATATAAAAAACTGTGAGATGAGCATTCATGCATTCTCATGAACATGTAATTGTACAAATTAGCAAAAGAAGCTTAAATATCAGCCAGCCATAGAAGGACCCAGAAAAAGTATGGGAAGACAAGGAATGTGCCATCGCCTATCCCGTGACCCAGAAATGTCCAAAAAGTAAGACTGCTCTGAGAGTCCTGCAGCCTTCCCTCACTTTTGTTCCCCTAACGTCCGCCCGTATGATTCTGGCTTCATGCAGCCTTAATCATCATACATAACAACCCCGCCATCTAAAAACAGAACGGTGGGTACCCATAAAAAAACCTGGCATTTTCACCATGCTATATTACATTCCAAATTGCCTTCTGAAAACAATGATAAAGAACGCTGACAGTGCAATTACACATCCACATGAACCAGAAAGTCAAAATAGAAACACGCGCTTTGAGAAGTGACGCGATGGAAGCTGCGAAGGTAATGTAAGCAGCATTATTGACATACCTTCTTACTGACAATGTGATAAATTTCGGTTAAAATTCTCTGGAAGGCCAACTCCACATTGGTGCTTTCCAATGCACTGGTTTCCACAAAAGACAAGTGTTCCTTCTCACAGAAGGCCTGCAACCTCGGATCCAAACAATTTTTCAGAAATACTGAGGCCTTCCAAACGGTGCACATCTTTGTCAGTTCAAGAGTGTATCTGTAACCCTCAGCACCTGCTAGCCTTCCTCATTAAAGCAATGTTGCAAAAATGCACCATGCTGCACAACACAATCATGAGGTATACACACCAAAGTAGAAGGAACCTTGTCAACAGGCACTGTCAAGTGCAATGTATTGCGACTCCCACGAATCCCCTCTCACAACCCACCCACCCACCCACCCACACACACACACACACACACACACACACACACACACACACACACACACACACACACGCGCGCGCGCGCGCACACACTCCCCATTCCCCCCTCTCTATATTTTTCAAGATTAGAAACCTTCATAGAATGTTTGCATGTTTCAATAATCATACATCATTGGACACCCTATGCCGAAGACCCATGGATGGGTGAAAAACACCGAGAGAGAAATTTTCTGAGTAAGCATGCAAAGGCATTGTCCATCCATAGAGGACCCTGGTACCTGGTGCCAAGGGAATAATACCTGGGCATCATCTGTCTGGACGGATCGCAGGTGCCGCAGATCGCTCTTATTGCCAACCAGCATGATCACAATGTTTGAATCGGCATGATCACGCAGCTCCTTCAGCCATCGTTCAACGTTTTCAAATGTCACTGCATACCAACAGCAATGGCTCAGTGTTGCACTCAACCAAGTTCCCACCATTTGCATCACACCCCTGCACTTCTACTCCATTTTCCTTGCAGTAATTATTTGTAGGCCACAAATGCTGGCACAAATACAGCATCAGACAGAATGTTCATAAATAACCCCACCCAGCCTTTGCGCTTCCCTGCCTTTCCCAACCGTCATACCAATTAAGCAGCATATCATCTCCAGTGTTAATGCCTCCAATAATAGGGCACATGTTTCCTTTCCATACAATCTCAAAGCAAAAATCTGTCATGCAGCATTCCCTGGTATACAAATCCCCCTTCCCCAAAAAGTGGGGAAACCCCCAGTAGTTGACAGGATAACAAGTATCCATAAAAATGCACTGTAATCTGCTGCATACTAAGCTTATCACAACACCCCGTACAAACATTAAGCAAGCCAGATATAGAAAACTTCAGTCCTTATCAGGTATGAAGCACGGTGATAAGGACACGAGAACCAAGCCAGGACAGCTGTCGGGAAAGCTGGACACTACAGACCTTAAGTGATGTAACAATTTTTACGAATTGATGTAAAATTTGGTGCAGCATGACTGTGCACCATAACTCTGATGATCACTAGGGACGTCAACCCTTGCTCAAGGTCTTTATTTTAGCAATCAAGCATTACTTGCTTCCCACCAGGCGATGGATAGCTGTCATATGTCATAGTGGGGTTACACAAGGAGCCCAAAGGCCTGCGGAAGGGACACTGCTCAGAGAATAGAAGCCTCTAGACAACCCCACCTTGCTTAGTTATATCATACACCAGTAGGGCTCCCACAGCTCCACGATAATACGCTGATGTAATCGCACGGTACCGCTCCTGTCCAGCAGTATCCCAAATCTGTGCTTTGATTGTCTTGCCATCTACCTGCAAACACCAACCATTGTGTCACCGAACTCCTCAAGCATGTCAGGAAGGCCCCTCCCTGGCAATTGTGCCGCATCAGACAGATCAGCGGACCCCAAGGCCTTGCCAGTACAGTAAGAGCATCCAATACCAACCTCCTACGAACCTGCATCAAAATAATAACAAAAAATCAAGATGGAAAAAATGGTCAGGCCATTGAATGGACAGGAGAGGGTTGAGAGAAGGGTGATAAAATAAGCAGGGCAGCAAGTGGAAACCCAGGAATGCATGGCAGTCCAACCGTGGCAGCCAAAAACTAGAAGTCATTCAAATTTTGAGATGGGGAATACCTGGATGCTCCGTGTCGCAAACTCCACTCCAATGGTGGACTTGGACTCTAAGCAAAACTCATTCCGCGTGAACCGTGACAGCAAATTGGACTTTCCAACACCACTGTCTCCAATTAGAACGACCTTGAAAAGGTAATCATAACTGCAGACCCCCACATCAGAGGCGAAGGTAACCACACTGCCACTTGGGAAAGTGCTACTATATGCTCCCTCACGTATCACACCAACCCGTTCCAAACATGATATGACTCGTCTTGCAAAAATCCAGGAAGTACAGACATATTTGATGCTGGCGCATGGCTCTCACGTAACTACTGCAACAGGGCAGCAACATACTTGCTCACGACCTAAACAATGAAAGTGGAAAGGCAGTTGCATCACTCCAGGCACTCCCTGGCGAGAGTACAAGGCGCAGACACGCAACTAGCAATTTTCAGACTTCCCAAGGTCTATCTTCCGACACATTGCTCTTCATTGTTAGCGCAAACGCGCCTAACACCTTCAAAAGACACATTTAAACAATCGTGCAGATTGATCAATAGAGCACTAAACATTCTGCAACGTAAGACCTATTGCTTTCTTCGGTACCAGGCAAGAGCTGGCACTTCGCGTCCTTCGAGATGTCCGATCAACCCTCTAAACCCTCACATACCTCCTAGGTGAGTGAATGAAGCCTGCACTCTACAATATGAATATCCGCTTCAACTACTGAATTCAGAGCACAACAACCCACTTCTAAACATATCAAGCCCAGAGACTCGGACATCAGACACCGTAAGCATTGTTCACAACCGGTACCTGGAACATACTAATCTATGGGGCCACTCACTCATCATCCGGTTTGTGGCTCATGCCTCGACTCATGTTGACAAGCTATCCTCTTGCGAGTTAGAGGTACTTATGTAGGAAATTGGACCGCCCCCGCCGCAAATGGTTTGTGAATTGTTCAACTGTTGGGGATAGGATTATAGATTTCCTGAGGGCGTCAGTGCAGGGACTCGTCTTGGCCGTCCTTGACCTGCGCATTAATATTTCTGCTCTCTTCCCTCGTAAGGAGTCGCTGCAACACGGGGTCGAAAACGCCTGTACCGGGTGAACGGGAAACTGGGGCGGGCGGCTGCGGTGGCCAATGGGCATACCACCGGTAAAGGCTTCTTCTATTCGTTTTGACAATCTTATCCACGGCAGCATGAAGGTTGCTCGCTTGAATTGATACAAGACATCGTTTTCTCCATTTACACAAATTTCGGTGTTACTATCGTTCTGGAGGAGGCGGGACTCGCAGCAGGTTACAGGATGAACGGGAGCGCTTCTCCCATATGCACCGTTTGTCATGCATACCTCGGCACCCATGGAGGGCCGTCAACGTTGCCATGCGGTAATTTGCAAACGAGCTTGTGCACTTGCCCAAGCGTATTAAGATTTTTTGCCTTGTTTCTGTTAAAGATTCAAAGACAAGTGGAGGTGGTTATTTGTACTTTGCTCGCCATTTCTTGTCGCCCCATTTTTTTTGGCTTTACTGTGAGGCTATTTATCTGGGAATTTATGTTCAAAATGTTCGTTGCGTATGGTAAGTAGTGTATCCATTGCCTTCTGCCGTGCGTGCTTTCAGCCCTCTGTTTGGACTTCTGACCCTCAATATTGTATGACCCTATCGTTGGTCTTCTGTTGGGACACTTCTTAAGGAGGATGACTTTGGCTACTTCGCGTCCTCTCTTGTTGTTGCTTTATCTGGTGGCTCATACGTTAGTTGCTGAGGATCTGTTTTATTGCCTCGGTTGGTCACTATATTTTGGATCTTCTATGTGCCCGGTCCACACTGGGTGACTTCTAAATTGCTTCCGTTCCCATCAATTTAGCACGGTGGCAAAATCTTTGTTTTATTGCCTCGGTTGGTCACTACATTTTGGATCTTCTATGTGCCCGGTCCACACTGGGGTGACTTCTAAATTGCTTCCGTTCCCATCAATTTAGCACGGTGACAAAATCTTCTACCGTTCCCTACAGAAATTTATAAGTAGAGAGGCTCATAGTAACCCCCTTCTTCGCTCAGTTGTGTTTGCCTTCCAGCCCACCGTCATGGGTAAATGGGGAGAATGCTAGACAAGTGATTTGGCGTTCCATGTCTTGCAATTGCGCATGCTCACGACTTCCCTCTGTGCCAGGGCACAATGGCTGCTTGTTTTGCTTGAGCGAGCTCCAGCGGTCAAACCCTCTGTGCCCATTCTGCCGGGCCCCATTCCCACGAGACATGCAGCTCCAGCCTAATTATGAACTGCGAGGGCTGGTGGCACTAGCCTGGGCTCTCCACTCGGTGTCGACCGAAGATAATGGGTGGCAGACAGTTGCTGTTGCTCAGCATCGCTCAAGGGTGCGAAGAATTTGCTTACGGGATGGAAAAAGTTAAATCTTCCCTAAGGTATTGGCATGTGGAATTCAGGCTGGCAAGTTTTGGAGTTGCCTGTTTACATATCCCAAAAAATATATGTGGTGCGCCTCACGGCCCCCTCAGCAGGCTGCTGACTTAGTTCTGGGATGGACGAAATTCCAATGGTAGCTGTGGCCCACCGAACTGCGGAGTGATGGCCAACAAAGTTGACTACAAAGGAAGGTCATTGCAAGCTTCTCATGATGAAGCACTGGAAATGTAAAATGAACTATGCATGATGCGCGGTCCTGGTTTGCTTTGTTCTGAGACACAACCAAAGCAGAACTTCTGGCTGGTTTGTGTTCCGAATTTTGTCGCAAAGGTGGGAGGACAGGCCATGAAGCGGTCACTGGTGCTTGCATATACCTGAGGCTATGGTCTGATTTGGAAAATGTCATGGTTGCAACTGCATTGCTGTCAGATGTAGCTCTGTACGTAGGGCAAGCCTGGAAACGCTTCTAGTGCCTCATGACCCAGCCCGTCCTTGTGGAGTTGATGTTTTCAGGCCAAAAGCTCGGTGGTATCATCAAGGCACAGACACGTTTGCAGGTGGTATGCTGGAAAGTGGACTGGACAGTACCAGATTTCCTTAGACATTGAGAACAGCCTGTTGGTTGTATAGAGACGCCCTTCCACCACTTATACCGTTGGTTGCTTCCGCTTGTAGGCCAAGCCCGGTGATGTCAGCAAGCCACAGAGTTGCTTATAATTGTTGTTCCTGGGGTGAGAAACACTGAGGGAGACAGCAGGCGCCATTGCTCTATCATGCACCTTTGCAGTAATGAAGTGCAGAGGTGCTGCAGTATGTGTGATGAAGAACAGTTCTATGTCTGCTTGCCAACAAACTTATATTTGGTGGGGGACTTGGTTAATGCAGGGCAGGAACTCTTGCGAAGCTGTTGACGATGGTGGAGTGATTGAGGAGGACTACGAGGATGTGGGCCCTCTTTTCCTCCCTCTGATGCCACGGAGCATGGCCGATGTGACCCTAGAGGCAGTATGGCAGGGGCAGGCATCTGTACTACAGTTACAGCCTCCCATGTGGCAAGCTGACAGTTGCTCCCCCCATTGCACACGCTGCAGGGCAAGTTTTGGGTGGGCGACCTCTTCAGTCCAATCCCGTCCAGTGCTATATTAGTTAAAACCAAATGCAAATTCAAGCTTGTAAAATGAGAGGCGAAGAATGTGAACGGGGAAACGAGAAATTTGAGATGTCTGTGCATGCATATTAATCTTATTGCCTACTCTCTTGCTCTATGTGCATGTGTACACTTATTGTGTGTGAGAGTGAGAGAGTGTGTGTGTGTGTGTGTGTGTGTGTGTGTGTGTGTGTGTGTGTGTGTGTGTGTGTGTGTGTGTGTGTGTGCGCGTGCGTGCGCCTCATAAGCTGTTCCTATGTTGACTCTCCCTCCCTCTTGTCAAGTTTTCTCCGCTTTCTTCTTTTGGGTGCTTTGGTCAATTGGAGGCATCGCCCTTGTGGCCGCCTGTCAGATTTCAGTGTGTGACAATTGTACGTGCTGCATATTCCCCCGATCCTTTCTGCCGTGGCCTTGCAGGTATTACACCAGGGATCCTGCAGAATGATTTTGGAGGCCCTGCTGTCCTGTGAGTTCAGCTAAAGTTTTTCTAAGACTTTGCTGGCTATTTGTGAGGTTACTTAGGTTGGAGAAAGGGCAGATGGCCAGGGAGTGTAGGAAGGGATGGAGGAAGAAGAAGCGGAGAGACTCTTGTGAGAAAAGGCATCAGAAGGGATGTGATAACATAGCGTGCTGTTCAAACACAAGTGACATGCGGGAAGACTGGGCTCTTCGCATGCCACGCTTGTATGCATACTTGTGTGTTTGGAAGTCCTGTGGGGTCAGGGAGGTCTCTATGTTTTCATCGGTCACCTTTGGGATGTCGGGGTGTTTCGCATTTGTTCCTCTGGAGGATGACGTGGGATGTGCATTATTTTTTGACCCCCTTGATGCCCCCTTGCAAAGAGGGGGGGGGGGGTGGGGTAGTTGCAACCCTTTTAGGCCTTTTTTGGGAAGCGCAGTACGTGAGGGCATTTGGATGATCTCTGAATTTGGGTGGCGGTGTTGCTACAGGCCCTTGAGGTCATGGCGGCACCATTGTCGGCTGTGCGGCAATTTGTTCTGCCACAACTGCTGCAAGCGCCGCCTGCTGCTGCCCAGAAGTTTCCAGATGTCGCGTCCCCAGCGGGTTTGCTATGACTGCGCCATCCTTCTGGAGCCTCGCCAAGATCTCCTTGCAGGTCAGCATGCAGGCCGCCTTGTTGTTCGTGCCTGCAAGGTGTCCCTCGGTGTAGATTAAAGGCGTTCGTGCCCTCGTAGATTAAGGCCCTCAAGAACCTGGCCCCCGGGGGGGGGGGGGGAGGAAAGTGAGAATGGAGGAGCACGAGGGGGGTGGAGAAGGGGGGGGGAAGGGGAAGACTGGGAGAGAGTGGAGCAGGATGGGGAACAAAGGGTGGCAAGGGAGAGGATTGGTGAGAGTGCTATTGCTAGAGGCGTGCCAAGGTACTGGAGTCTTGGGTGTGCATTCCCTGCTCTGGCTGTAAGCGAATCCTGTGTGACAAGAGCCTGCTCCCCCTCTTTTTCCAAGTGGAATTGAGAACAGAGTTTGTGCTGCTGAGATAATATTCTTTCTGGTTCTTTAATACTTAATTTTTTCGGGTGCACTCTTTTCCCCTGAACTTGCTTGCATGTCTTTCACGCAACTCCTTCCCCCTAACACAGTAAAGACATGACAAGCCCGCCCCAGGCTTTAAGCCCCAAATAATCTCCAATAAACCCAGTTTTGGGGGGTCCCTGTTTAAAGTCAAAAACGTGTAAGTCTCTTAGGGGGTACCGGCAGGACCCTCCCTCAGGGACCCTTGCGTACCGCAGCGACCGTGTTAAACGTAAGTTTCAGAGTAAAAACAATATTGGCTTCAGGTTAGGTTGTTTCTGAATTCAAAGAAATGTGCGACTTCCAATTGAAAACGGCAGGGCAGGGCCCTACATTCCAGTGTGGCAGCGTGGGGTTCTCGGATGGCAACTCAGACGTTGGCCGGCGAGGTGTTGGGACACTACGTGTAACATGGCAGCCACAATGGTTCGAATTACACCCTCCCCCATCTGTACACTACTGCCTATATTATCTTAGGTGTTTGTCCACATAGCCTAAAACGTCAACGTGGATTCGACTCGTTATGAGTAACCCATCTCGTTCCCTTGTAGGTCTCTGACCTAAAAACCCATGGGGGTGCACAGTAACAATCAGCCCGCCATGGGCACCTGAGAGGTCTGAATGGCATCCAACCTCGTCGGTGCCCCTTGCCTATCGCATGTCCAAACATTATCGGCATCGGGAAAGGGGCTAAGATGTGAGGCTGGCGCGTAGCTGTGCTCACACAGGAGAAACGCCTCTGATGTCACTCTCACACAAGCATGAGGGCATTACGTACAGGTGCAGATATGGGGAAGGGAGTTGAACGTCAAGCTGGTAGAAACAAAATTGAGAGAGGTTTAAGTCAGTTGGCAAAGCAGTGGGGTCGAGGCCTATATCTGGGTTGTGGGGTCTTCAGGCACAATCAGCAGGGCTGTTCAAACACCCGTGCATGACGTGACAGACTTTTCTGCACTGCGATCCTACATCAACGTGCCAATTGCTGCCCCCATGGATACTTATATTTTTCAAGCAACCAACATCATACGTTCTTTGGCGACTCCGGCTGCAATCATAGCTCCCGAAAAGCACATCCCTTCTTCTCTCCTCTGCAATGCAGCCGGTTTTGCGGTTCTCACCGTTGCCAAGGTGAACAAACCCCCTCCCCCCCCCCCCAAAAAAAAAAAAAAAAAAAAAAACAAAGGAATCAAAGGGTAGACGCACAATCGCGTGTGCACAAGACACACACGCCCGTGCACACACACACACACACACACACACACAGACACACACAGACACGCACACACAGTCACATACACAGATGCACATGTGCACGCGTGTGCAAAGTTTTGGTGGCGGAATTGTGAGCAGCCCCCCCCCCCAAAAAAAAAAAAAAAAAAAAGAAAAGGAAAAGGGGTAAGAAGTGTGTGTATGTGTGTGTGTGTGTGTGTGTGTGTGTGTGTGTGTGTGTGTGTGTGTGTGTGTGTGTGTGTGTGAGAATTAATTAAATAAAAAAGGAGAAAAAAGAAAAACAGCATGAGCCCTAGTGTCAGGACTCACCCTGATTGTCAAGTGCCTTAGCGGTCAGGACTTCTCTTATTGTTGTCTCCCACCGCTACTTGAGACTAAAATAAGAGGCCGAATACATACAACATTCATTTCAAATCAACCAGAGATCATGTTATATGTCCGGTTCCTTGAATGTAATATTCTCTACGTGTTCAGCTGCTCGTTCAAGTCTCAAGTCTAAGACTAGTCCATGTCGAACAAGCCCCAAAGTTTCGTCGGTAACCCTTTATTCGGTCTGCTTCCCAGCTTGTGCATTCTGGGCTATTAGACTAGGGATGCGTCCTAGACCTGTTTATAGCCCTCTTTGGAAGTCTGTAATGCTCTTGGCATGGACTTGTCTCAAAATAAGGGCTTGCACAGGAGCCTTTCTCTGAGGCTCTGATTGCACCTGCGTATATATTACACCTACTTCTTCCGGCATCGTCTGCTTATTTTTGTGCAATATGGTCGCTGGGCCTGCTTATAATTTAATGTTGGTTGGTGAAACACCCCGCGCGCGCCCCCTAGCGCGTGCGTGTGTGCGCGCGCGCACGCGCGTGCGTGTGTGTGTGTGTGTGTGTGTGTGTGTGTGTTGATGAAGCTTCTGGTTGTGGGGGCAGGCGGCAATGGGGTGGAGTGCGGCATGGGGAGGCGGAGTGGTGGTGGCACGCATGGCAGGGGGCCAGGGCTGGAGCCGCCCATGTGCCATCTCTCTGTACAGCTGTGGCTGGGGCCTTCAGGCTGGCGGCGCCCTCTGCGACCTTGTGCTTGTCCTGCGCAATGAGTGTGCCCCCTCCCAACCCCCCACCTGTTTCTCCTTGCAACTAAGTGGGCAGTACAGTGTCGCGTGTGTGTTGAGGGGCAAGGGGGAGTGGGGTTGAGACACTCACACTCGCACTCGACACGACGTATAGTGTGTGTATGCTTGGGGGGTTTGCTGGGCGGGGGGGATGGCAGGGGTGTCTGAGGGATACGCAACTGCTGCCCAGATATGCTGTTTGTCTGTGTGGTGGATAGGTGCCCCCCCCCCCTTTTTTTTTTTTTTTTTTTTTTTTTTTTTTTTTTTTTTTTTTTTTTTTTTTGGTGGTGGCGGGGGATAGGGGGGGGGGGCAAGGGGGTTCCCCGGGGGCAAAGGGGGAGGGGGACCAGCAGGTTTATACAAGATGCCAGGTTTCAAGAAGGGGAAGGATTTGCAGGGCGGCGGTGAGGGCCTTCTGCGGAGCGGTGCACTGGGGAGTCGGGATCGGTGCCAACCTGGCAGCCGGCCCCGTGGGCGGCCAGGCTGAAGCCGGGATGCGCCTGGGCAGCAATGGAGCCTTGGCCGTCTGCTATTCCTACTCCCGCGTCCGGGGAGCCTTTGCTGGTGCTTTCCCCCCCCCCCCCCACTCTCTTGCGCGCGCAGGACAGACCAGAGGAGAGGACAGCCGTAATTTTCACCATTCCTGGTATGCTTGTGGAAGGGGCAAGGAGGGGGGTTGGGGCAGGCGCGGTTCCTGTTTTCTGATCGACAGAGGATGGGGAGCTGGTAGCGGTGGGTACAGGCAGGGGCCAGCCTGGCTAAGGGGGACTGCGGGGGGCACTGCCGGCAAGTGATGATCAGGTGGAAACTTTTGTACCTGACTTTTCCACTACAGTTGCCGGTAGGCCGGATGATAGTGTTCAATGTGTGTTTGTTGCAAGCAGTGAGGGAGGGCTTCATATTGGTAATTTGTGAGTGAATCAGAAAGGAGAGGTTTTGCTTTAAACGTGGGTGGGTTGCCAAGATAGGATTCCAAGGTTGGGGGGGGGGGGTGGCTGCATGGAAGCGGCGGCCAACATTCAGCCTTCCCGCTGTCTACCTGCCTCTTTCAGTCAGAGCCTCACAGGTGTGTGTTGAGGGATGCAGGTGTGTCAGTGGACGGGTCTTTGATAAATGTCCGCAACGACCTGAACCAGGATTTCTACGGGCGGGAGGTCTCGGCCCGCAGCCTGCTCTTTGGGGACTCGCCAGGCGGCGCTCCAGGCGCGGACATGCTCCACGCCGCTCTTGATGACATGCTCCTGCGCGTCGCATCTGCTCCCACCGCTTCTTCCAAGGGGTAATCCCGGCTCCTTGGCCTTGCTGTAGTTTCCCTGCACCTGCCCCGTGTTACAGGCTTCCCACACCTCTGTGCTTCTGGAAATGTGTCAACCATGATAATGCAGAGGGTACCGCAGCCTTTTCACTGAGCCTATGTCTGGGCGGTTGGACATAGCCATGTGTGGCAGGCTTGGGGCTCTGGCGAAATCGGCAGAGGCTTTAACGAGCCTCCCCCTGGCGGGGAGTTCTTTGCTTGACTTGCTTCTTCCCCAGTGTATCTCCTCACCAGTCTCCCCAGCTTATCTCTTCACCAGTGTATTCATAGTCAATGTTCCATTCTTTAAATTGACAATTTGTGAATGTTTCTGGGGAATTAGCAAGTGGTGATTGACGATTCTTTTGAAAGGTGGCGAATATTTTTTGCGCTTCCAGGCCGGCCATGCTGCCTTGGAGAGCAGTCCCACCTGTGCCCGCCATCGCGGGTGTTATGGCAATGGCCCAGGCCGCGAGCACACCCGCCAGCCCCGCTGCCTCGCAGCAGCCCAGCGGCCACCTGCCGTCAAGCATCGGCACCGCGAGCGACGCCAGTCAGCTGTCGCGCATGTGGGAGGCGTATCCCGCCGTGTCCGCGCCTCCCTTCGCGCCCTATGGCCAGGCGCCCAGCCTTGTGCAATCCCACCTGTCAGACGGCGATGCGCATGAAGACGAGGATGATGTTGATGAAGATGATGAGGGCGGCATGTTTGGCCTGTTCACCGAGTAAGGACGGCTGCCATCTGACGATGGGCCTGCAACCCCATCCGGCTTGGTCTCCGTTTTGGCATGTCTGGGCCTAAGCGTAGGCTGCGGTTTGGCATCTTTGTGTCTTGTGTGGGTTGACCGCGCTCAAGGACCGCCTGCAGGGTTGGACCGTGCATGCCGAAGGGCTTGCCCAGCTTAGAGGGCATCCGCCTTTTTTCCCGCAACAAGTACTCGTGGTGCTCGAAGAACAGAAAACGAACACCGTGAATGTGTTCGCACAAGCAGCGATTCAGCATGCTCGAAATCGTGCGAGTGTAGGTGCGGATGCCCTCTGGGGTGGAGAGGCTGCGACATCTGTAGAAAAGGGACTTTTGTGTCTGGGCCTCGAGCACTGTTCAGGTCTCCCCCCCCCCCCCCTCAAATATGTTTTGGGAAAATGTTACTGACAAGCGGGGCCAGTGTCCTGCAAATGCCTGCCTGATCTTGGGAACCGTCGTGCACGCCTGCTTTGTCCTGCAAATGCCTTGGAGCTGCCTCCACAACACACTGGAAGGCAGGATCTGACAAGTGAGTCCAGGTGTTTGCCCTCGTTGGCCTTTGGAAGGCTGCCAGCTCTCCGCTGAAGCTTTTGCTTGCCAGCGTGCCTGGTTTAAGCAGCTTGGGTTCGCTCGTTGGCGTGAGGGGCGTGGGATCTGCACGCTGGTCTGCTTGGGCCGAGCACCATTGGGTTAGGTCAGATTTACGTACATGGCACGCATATGTGTGTCAATACATGGCACGCAAACCTGGTCCTGCACTGCCTAGTCTTGGGGGAGAGGGGGTGGGATAAGCTGAGCTGTGGGATTCGTTTCATGAGGCTGCCACGCTTTTGGAAGTCTTGCATGGATGTGGCTCAGGCATGGGACCCCAGCAGAAGAGGTCACCTCATGCATTACAGCCGAGCCACCTAGTTGTTAGGAGTAGCGGAACTTTGTGTTGAGGGCAAAGGTCAATGAGGCGTACACAGAGCCAGAACCTGGGCTTCCGTGAGGGAAGCGCTTCCTGAGGAAGCCGTGGAAGGCCGCTTCTGATCGGTCCAGGAAGTGGGAGGGTGACTGCCGTGGCGTTGGCAGATTACGTACTCAGTGTCATATCAGCGAAAGCATGCGGCAGCACACTGTGCATGCGAAGGCTGCTCTTTGCATGCAGGCAAGGATGCTGCTGTATAGTAAATGTAGACTTGCATGGTCCAATTTTCGGCCCGTTGATTGTATACGATGGCATGTATGATGCTTGGTCTATAGACTGGGTATACTCCACTTCCTATCAATTTGTTCACTTGCGGAAGGGGGTTGTACTTTTAAAAATATCTCGGAGAGTTGTACGTCAAGGCGTCAAGGTGGTCTTGGGTATCTGCATAACTGAACATGAAGGAGTGAGCAGCCTGGAAGCCATGGCTGTTCACGTCCGGTTTACCTTGTCTTTGTACATGAGTGTCCCTTGCTGCATCGCTTCTCAGCGCCGCAAGTGTGCTGATGTTTGTGCGACACACTGATGATCCTGTTGACAAAGTTCAACAGGATGTCTGTGCCAAAGCTTTTTTGTGCATGCACTTTTTGATCCATATACGGCACCATCTCATGCCTGCCATATGCAACGAGGCTTTTTGTATTTATGTGCCATGGCCTTCGTCCTAACACAAACGCTTGTGTCCAGTGCAAACCTGAGGAGCATGGCAATAAGGGGCACATTTTGGTCATTTAGCCTGTATTGGCTGCTTGGGGCCCCAGAAGGAAAGAGATATGAAGGACACGGCACTGCCATGATGGCAGCCCATGACGCCCTCCTTTCGTTGTCTGGTGGTCAGGAGAGGATGGCGAATGGAGGTTGCACTTCCAACCCACCTCTTTCTCAGATTGGGTTGGCTGAGGACAATAGTATGAGGAACACGACTTGTGCCGTAGGATGTGCCGTAGGGGTGCTGCCAAGATGGCTTTCCTACGCAGTTGGGACTTCAAACGGATGTAGGGGTGCCTGAACGTGGTGGTTCGCGTCGCCGATCCGTACTTTCAGTAGCCCCTGTACGCTTGGTGTATAGTTCCTCACAATTTGCTTACAAATGGATACGTGCCTCTTTTGGGCTCACCACAATTTTTGATTTGATACTTTGTTTCTGCCCCCCCCCCCCCCCCAGGGGGGAAGCTGCTGGCAGGCTGCATCATATGCAACCTTCATGTTTGCAAGTCCTAATTTTGTGGCGGCTAAAGCGCAGTTGTATCCTGGATATAATTAGTAGGCATGTTGCCAATACTGAGGTTCGAAGACCGTTTTGGGGGCATTTTCTGAGGTTCAGGGGTGTACAAAACAGGCTGGACATTCAGGATGCTAGGGCTAATCTGAGACTTGCAATGTACAAAGTGCGTCTTTGCGCCTCAGGGTGGCTAGCTTGCACAGTTCTGCTGGCCACCTCTCTCTGCACCAGGGGATGTACGAGGGTGGCAAGGAGAGCCCTGATTTAGGCCGCTTTTACCTCAGCTGGCTAAGAGCTAAGCCTTTGCATGTCCTGATGCCTCGCCTGGGCCCTGCCCACCATGGTCCAGCTGCAGCCTGCTGAACTGGCTAACGGTTTGGGTTGCTCAATCCTTTCCACTGCGACGTGGAAAGTGTAGCGGGGCATCATGTCAACGGAGTGCAGTTACAGGTCCGTTCGCAGGGGCCATGCCCTCTGGTTCTTTATGTGTGACCAGAGGATTGCCGGATAGATTCATTTTGCCTCCAGCTGAAGCGGCTGAGAGCTTGATGGCCATCTTCACCAGTGTGAGAGCTGGTCCACTCCATCTTGCTCCATCTAACTGGGGGAAGGCGTGATCCAAAGCATGCGAGAATCACACTTGATTCTCACGTGCTTCGGATAATATAGATCATCGGTGGTGCGTTGTTTGTTTTGACTGCTTCAATCAAGGTTTTGACGTGTATTACTGGCTAAGTCCACCTGTATGTCTGCGAGATTCTCTGCAACAAAAGTGCCGATCAAAGCGGGTCAACCGCACGAATGTTCAGATGGGAAAGGTTGAGGTTCACTTAATCAGCACTCCTTGAAGTATTTGGCGGACGACACCTGTGCAGGTGCGCCTCCACGCATATATGCAAGACTGTTATAACCACGGGCTAGCACTTTTTGGGGTACAAGGCTTCGGGCATGTTGAGCATGCATCCTTAGAAGTCTTTCAATTTTTCGATGACTCGGTAGAGATTATAAATGTGGCCGGCACGTGACGGGGGGCGTACTCTTGGCCCGGTGGGCTTAGAGATGGCTTATGTAGGTGGGTATGACTCGGAATTTCTGAAAGCCATATTCACAGCGTTGTTCAGGCTGTCGGACAGGGTGTCTTGAAGTGGAGCATCAGGATGGTAACGTTCAAAGGTGTAGTGTACGAACTCCAGTTCTTTGGCTTGCTAATGGCTACAAGAGATGCATATGATGCTGGGGCTCACGTATGATGTCCTGAGAAAGTGGTTATGGGCTGGGAATCCAAATTAAGAATGACGACGGCCATGGTCTTAGAAGGCTCCTGTCTGAGGGCCGGCCCTTGATTTGCTTCATAACCTTTTTGTTTCACACTGTGTGCTTGACGGATGTCTTGTCCGCCTCTGGCTCAGCTAGCAATGGGGTTGGAAGAGGACAGCCAGAACGTGTCTTGCGATCCGGCACCTATTCCAAAGACTGTTATCTGGGGGCAACAAGTGTAACGTGTTGCCCAGCCATCACAATTTTGTGGGGGGCCAAGACAGTGCCACACCTTCTCTGGGTGTGTTTTGTTGGCAGATTATCGAGTAAGGCTGAGCTTGTTACGCCGGCTTTTTCGGGGGATTATGATATGTGCATGCATGATGCTTCTTGCAACATGCAATCAGAGTATGTGCGAGTGTTGCGATTCAGTGGGGTACGAAAAGTCTGCTGTGCCTGCCAACTGCGCTTGTAACAATGGCGTCAGCTGGCAGTGGTTTCAAGAATGCAGCAGGAATATCAAGATGTGACATTGCCAATGGCAATTCCCCGTGCATCTCCCAGGTCCTCGATGGTTGGAATGAAATATGTGCACTGCAGGGGGATGTTGGTGGTCTCCAATGATCGTGCTTCGCCCAAAAGCCAGAACCTGGCCGTCCGTTACAAATGACTGATGTTTTAGCACAGTCTCGTTCAGAGCTATAGGCTCCATAGGTATCCAGCAATGTCAAAGCAGTGACTGTATCTCGAACCTGCATGCACTGTAAACATGTGTATATAGCTCTTAGTTTGTCATTAAAATGGACTATGGTCTGTAACAGCATCCATCATTACTCGTCCGTTTTTTCAACTAACAGGCGTAGCTACAAAGCCATCACCCCCCCCCCCCCCTGGGGTTCTTGTTGCGTTGTGTGTATCCCCCCCCGGGCCCCCAACCCCATCTGGCCGTCCCCATGGCTCCGCTGTCTTTTGTACGGTGTGGAGCAACCACAACAGGCTCACAAGACCCATTGTTTCCGCAGTGGGCTTAAGAAATTGTGCGTTCTATTACAAAGCAACATGTGTTGTGTGTGTGTGTGTGTGTGTGTGTGTGTGTGTGTGTGTGCGCGCGCGCGCTCGCGCACACACACGAGAGAGAGAGAGAGAGAGAGCGTGCGTGCATGTGTGTGTGTGTGTGTGTGTGTGTGTGTGTGTGTGTG
Organism: Botryococcus braunii; assembly: GCA_002005505.1. NCBI lineage: Eukaryota > Viridiplantae > Chlorophyta > Trebouxiophyceae > Botryococcus > Botryococcus braunii. Next base: position 184,405 of record KV908575.1, on the reverse strand, counting down.
TGTGTGTGTGTGTGTGAGTGAGACACAAGTATCCGTTTTTCCCAAGCAGCATGTAGTGTGATACTTAGTGAAGGCAGAGCAGTGGACCACAG
>KV908575.1:176813-179313 GCA_002005505.1 Botryococcus braunii | reverse complement strand
ATAGATGGCAGAATCTCAACGCTGTTCGTCCACAGGAGCACAAGTCCTAAATGTATCCTTCAGCAGATCAGAAATCAGGCTGCTCTTCCTCTACAACGCATCCCATGAGAATCCTAAGGATGTTTGCTCTGCTGAAAGACATCATCAGGGCTTCTGCCCTTAAGAAGGATTGGAGTGACATTTCCGCAATACAGAAAATGGAAAAACTTGAGAGGAATTACAACTAGCTTGTTGCAGTCCAGACGTGTTTTTGCCTTGTAGTAGTAGGTTGTCGGCCTTGTGGCAGTCCAGAAGTGTTTTTTCGGCCCGTCACAAGGCTGAGCCCTACTTCGCTCTTTCTGCACGGCCAAAATGACATGCACTGCTTGTGCAAGACAGAAGCCTTAAGGCCAAGAATTTCTAAGCATCCGTGTCCCAACCGCCGTGCCCTTCACCCATCCTCCCTGTCGCTCCTCGTATGAATCATACCCACTCCCACTGGCTTGCCCTTCGCCCAAACAAATCCTTGGTCCTCTAGGTTTTGGTCCCGCTTGTTCACAGTAGCCTGCCAAGCACAGTAGCTGTCCTGGTCATTTCTCCCACCCTTCAGCACAGGTTTCATGAGACTGACAAGTGGGCATAATTTTATCTTAATTCAAAAGTTGTTGTCCCCGCAGAAATAGCTGTGAAGCAAAGTAAATTGATTTCAGAGCTTTGCTACCTTTTGCAAACTCACCCAACATGCTTCCCTTACCAGTATCCCACACCCCACCCTGGAACCTGATCCCATTTCTCTCCTCGAGACCTCTTCCCCTCTCCCAGAGAGGTTTCAAAATGGTGACTTGCAAAGATTGGGGATCCACAAGTGCAATCTCACTGCAACAAGTTGGCATGCTCTGGTGCAGATGTGGATACTCTCTTCCCCTCCCCATCCTCCAATTAGTCTACACCACAGCCTATTCTCTGTTCTCCCCTCCCCCCCCCCCCCAACATTCCATTCATTTTAATCTGTCCTTGTACAGCCTCTCCTTGCTCTTGCCTCCCTCCCCTTCCCCCTTATAATCGGGGCGTTCTCTTCCAGAACAGAAGTGGCACTTATGATGGAATCCTCCTCTTGAAGCCACAGAAAAGAGCATTGTTCATGGTGCGAACACTTTGATTCCACCCACCACTCCTACGCAGCATCAAAGAGACAACATGCCACTCTGCAGGCGAGAGAGAAGGGAAAGAGGGACAGAAAGGGAGAAGGGGGGAGGGGGGAAGAGGGAGAGAGAGGGGGGGGGAGAGAGAGAGAGAGAGAGAGAGAGAGAGAGAGAGAGAGAGAGAGAGAGAGAGAGAGAGAGAGAGAGAGAGAGAGAGAGAGAGAGAGAGAGAGACAGAGGATATCTGTTACACTTGCGTGTGTGCGTGCACACACAGAGAGGGAGAGAGGAAGGGTGAGACAGACAGAGCACAAGCGGGGAAGGGATAAAATATGCGCACCAGCACACGCATGTGTGTGTGTGTGTGTGTGTGTGTGTGTGCGCGCCTGTGGTGCGCACGCGCACCAGCCAGTGTGTGTGTGTGTGTGTGTGTGTGTGTGTGTGTGTGTGTGTGTGTGTGTGTGCGCGCGCGAGTGCATGTATGTGTGTATTTCTGTGTGCATGTGGGAGGGGCGGGGAAGGTGAGTGAGGGTGTGTGTCTGAGTGTGGGTTGTGTGTGTGTGTGTGTGTGTGTGTGTGTGTGTGTGTGTGTGTGTGTGTGTGTGTGTGTGTGTGTGTGTGTGCATGTGTGTGCATGGGGGGGGGGGGGACATTTTCTACTACTTGAGCATCAGTAGGCAGATATCAACCTGATACAGGTTGGGGATGGCTGAGGCCCACCTGGTATGTTGGCTTTGAGGATATAGCTCTCCGGATGCTGCAGGCACAACCAACCCAACTAGTAAAGTTGATACAATCTAAATTTCAACTGGTAAAGTTAATACAAGCTCAAGTACATTGCAAGCAATCATACACCTAAAAGTTGGCCCCAATAAGGATCTTGTAAGTCTGGTCTGAGCATCATTAAGTAAAACAACAAGAATGGCGTAACCAGTGGTTACTAACCCCACATCATGGGACCAAGCGGTTCAGTTTGTGTGCTACTTGCAGGCAAATAAGTGCTCTTTGTTGATTCCATGTTGAGCCTTGCAAATCAACTTGTTTAGTCTCGAGCAGCAAGTACTTTGTGGTTTGCAATTTTAATACGTTGAAAGATGCACATGAAGAGCAGGAAATATGCTCACACATGGATTCCCGTCATTGAGCGCAAATAATGACACCCCCCATGTTCTTTGCAAATAATACCATTTTATGCGGTGCGGTTAGGATAGGCTTCACTCTTTAAGTTAGATAACACCACCCACCAATTTTATGGATGACAAGTCTGCGCATGACTGTAGTCCATGCGAATAAGCGCAGTCATTTTTCCGTCAGCAGAAACCCAATTGAATACCCTGGTTCAAAGAAGCCTATAACAGATATAAAGATTTGCTCGGCAG
>KV908575.1:161595-171595 GCA_002005505.1 Botryococcus braunii | reverse complement strand
CAAATGAAGGCTTTGCTGTATGTTAAGCAATGCTCTGGCACAAAATGATCCAAATGGCTAAAACTGACAGTCTTTTCATTCAAACAGAACACAAGAACAGTAATTGTTTGTGTACCCAGCATGAGCATGTTCACGATACAAGGGCATGTCCACCATACAAGGGGCTTGAGTACTTCATAAAGAAAATATTTGTTATGATGCTGTGACTCACAAGAATCCACGCAGCATGACACCACTTTTACAACAGAAGTGATTGTCAGGGATGTCGATGACTGCGGGAACACCTTTGGGCTGGGACAGGGCTGCCTGAAAAATGGACGCAGGAGATAACTTTTCCAGGTTTGATAAGGGGTCATTCAGCCTCAATGGATTCTTTCTAGAAGTTGAACCAAATGTGGGGCTGCATAAGGGTGATTTTGTCAGTCGCAGCCCCGGGGGTGGGGGGGCGGGGGGGAGGGGCTTCTCTCCCTTGTTGTCTCACTCAGTTACGCGTCACAGTATGACTCATACTGTCTGGATTGCAACGTTTGCATGATGGCTGCAGTGAGTGTGTTGCAGTACAGAAGTACATGTTTTCTGCATGAATCTTATGGTTACCCTACATAGCCTGAAGCATGCCTTAATTGTGAAGATCTAGTGTTGATCACCCATAAAAGTAGCATGTTTGCAAGTGTACAGGAGGTAGCCAGGTAGGCACACAGCGTGTGTCTTATGTGTATCAAAAAACAGTGTATGCACATATATATTGTGGGTATGGGACCTTGCCTTAGCTACTCCCAAGCTCCCCCCCCCCCCCCCCAAAAAAAGGGCTTAGAAAACGTCAAAAATAACACCTCATCCAATATTGCTGAATCCAAGCATATCTCGCCCCCGCCCCCGCCCGCGCCCCCCCCCCCCCTCCCCACCGGGGGGAACCTGCAGCTAGCTGTTCATTTGTGCCATCTTTCCCCCCCCCCCCCCCTCCAAGCCATTTAATCCAGGCAGGCGCATGTGTTGAAGCCTGTCCACGTAGATGTAACGTACAACATATTGACTGAAAATACCCTTTCCAGTTAGCACAGAGGAACTCTGGAGCAGGGACGTCAGAACTGTACATCTATCCTTGCTAGCTTCGAGGGCTCTAACAACTGGATCCGTTTTTCCCGCCTTGGATATTAAAATGGACGTTGCCAACTTGGCTCGGCTGCGACGCTCAAAGGTGGTGCCCGAAAACCTTGCGCATGCCAGAACAGAACAAGGTTAGCAGTTTCCGTCATCTCCGAGATGGATGGACAGTCGAACAGTCCGCTTGGTCTCCCGGGCCCCCACGGTGGGGGGAATGAAGGGCACACGTCGAGACAGGACGAGGTTCGGGCTCACATAAATCACTTTTCTGTTTAGAGTTACATAAGAGGAACACAATAGGAGCACACACCCCTCACCATAAAAACCGCACAACCCTAAACCCGAACGTCAACCCCTCCAAAAGGGAGCCTCGCAGCCAGCTGCCGCCCAACAATCGCAAAGCTTACCCTCGGATGCGCAGAAAACCATACAAGGTCTTCATGCACAACTAGCGCCTGATTAACCAAAACCTTGGAGCCGCTTCAAAAACTCGTCCGCCGCCATATCAAACCCCCCAAATGTTTCAAAGGCGAAGGGGCGGAACACGACACGTCGTGGCTGCCTAAGTAAAACCTCCCTGTACGAGGCCAACTAGCCAGCCGCAGCCCGTGCCGCAGCCCCACCAGGCACAAACCCCCCCCCCCCCCAACCCGCCCAATAAGAGGCAGCGAGTGGAGAGGTCCCCACAACATCGACATACAAATCCCGCCCCCCATCCTAGTCAAGGAAGACCAAGTCTGGCCGACGCGACTCAAAACCCACAACCCGAACCGGGGGTGGAGGTTCCCGGGTGACGACAGCCTCCACCTCCTTTCCTATCCGAAACAGCAGATCCCGTACCGCATCATGGCGAAAGGTGACCGCCACCCCACAACCAACCCGACACTGGACCGCATGATCACCCCAGCGATCCATCTCCTGACCACACCGGGGACATGGGGCCCCCCTAGGGAACATTGGAATCAAGCAACTGATATCGAAGCCGACACCGAAACTCGATGTTAGGCATGACTTCTTGGCCCATGCGCTCGACCGGGAACGCTTGAAGCCACCCCGAGGCATGAGGGTGGGCCGCCGAGTCCAGCACCTGAATGAGACGTTCCCGAGCGGGCAACGCAAGAAGAGCTCACCGACGATTGGTAGAAAGAAGCTCACCCAGCTTGCGTTAGACATCCGTATCAAGAAACGCCTCATCGAGAAGGTCCCAATCGAAACCCGGACAAACGTTAATGAAGGACAACCGCGCCTCCTCAACGGCCCTAGACAGTGGCACCGCCCAACCCGCCAAGACCTCCTCCTGGACGCGCTGGGTCTGCAACGACGGAAGCTAAAAAGGCCACGGGCAAAATGTCCTCAGCCCTAACAATCCCCAAGCCACCATCTGACAGGGGCAGCGCAGCTATATCCGCCTGCAAAGAACAGAAGCCAGGCCCCCCGCCACCAAAAATTAGGGAGGAAAGGAGAGCGTCATCAAAGACAGCTACCCCTTCCGCAACCGCACGGGGAGCAGAACAGCGCAACACATGCACCATCCTGCACAGGCCCATACAAGCACGGAGAAACAAGAGCTCCACCTGCGGGTCATCCAATACTGCCAGCCTGGCCATAGTTTTGCCAAGCTCAATAGCCTTAGCCCCTACAAAAGCCGAAACAAACACCCTAGACGCAGACAGAGGACCCCCTAACGGACGAACCCCCAATTCACGGTTTTGACAAAGCTCCTCGGGGAAGCCAGCCTCCCGAGGATCAAATGACGGCCACCAGAGGATGGATTTTCTCAAATTGAGGACGATACCCCACTGTGGTCCCTCAGAAATAACATGCTGCAGATACCCGCGCAAGACACATGTATCCCCAATGACACTACCGTCGTCCAAGAACCATCCTTGCAATATCACCTTAAAACTTCTTAAAGCCCCCACTACATCCCCTCTGGAACAAAACAAGGGGGGGGGGGGAAGTACTGCCCTCCCGATCAAGAACCTCCAAAGGGTCCCTTGGCGGAAAGAATGTGGTGGGAACCTCTCCACTTGCCGCCTCTTATTTGGCTGGTGGTGGGGACTTCGTGGCTGGTGGGGCTGCGGCGCGGGCTGCGGCTGGCAAGCTGGCCTCGTACCGGGACGTTCTCCTTAGGCAGCCCCCCCGTGCCGTTTTCCGCCCCTTTGCTTTCGAGACATTTGGGGGGTTGGATTCGGCGGCGGAGGAGTTCTTAAAGCGGCTCCAAGGCATGGTTAACCAGGCGCTCGTTGCACATGAAGACCTTGTCTGGTTTTCTACGCATCGGCGAGTCAGCTTTGCGATTGCCCGGGCCATTGGGCAGCAGTTGGCGGCGCGATTACCCTATGGGGGGGTTGACGTTCGAGTTTAGGTTACGGGTTTCTGTTTCCGTGCTGGCTTCTTTGGTGCGGGGTGTGATTTCCTCTTATGTAAAATATAAAAGAATGTCTGGACTTCAGCCGCCGTGGTAGCCGTGAAGGGAGCAACACTACTAGGCTGAAGGTGGCGGATGTTGGAATTTGTGTACTGTCAGGTCAATCCAAAGGGTACAACTTTCAGTCAGAATAAAGTAGCTGTATAGTTAATCCACGTGGTTAACTCAAGGGAAACTCTTTGATAAACAGCCTCTTGGCCACCAGTATTGACGATAAAGGCATTTAAGAACATGGCAGAGAACGCCCTGCAGTATGTTTGTGGTTATCAGACATGGGCTTATCCTAACAGGTAATAACGTGATAGACCCACATTAGGATAAGGGCCAATTTCCAAGGCCCTGAACTTAAATCCTGATAGGAATTCGTGAAAAGGGTCAGAACAGCGCAATTCAACGCGCTGATCTGATAATACTAGGTGCGACTGAACGAAGCCCCAGGCAGTCAATCGATAGTGTTTTTAAAACATCTTGTTGTCAAAAACTCTGACTCACAGCCTAATCTAAATTCACTCTCATCTGTGTTTGGCATCGTGGATGCATTTGTTCAGATCAAGAGAGATCAGTCTGGTAAGGCATAATTATGGGGTCGTGGCTGACGTTGTTGTGACAGCCATGAGTGCTGCATTTTGATTGTGAACTAATGATAATGTTGCTTACGTGCAGACCTTTTAACTGCTTCCACCTAGTAATGGTGTTGATGTTGACATTGTTTACTTATCTGGTAAGCAGTTAATGCTGCACGTTAGCATATGAGAAATGGTCGTATGTTGGTTACCAGCAAGGTACTAATGCGATTAATATGCACAGGATGACACTTGTGTGTGTCTAATTATCTGTGACATATAATATTAAATCCAAACTGGATCTTGCAGGTAATCGTTAGTTAAGTCAGTGTCGTATACTGCCCGTGTAAGTCAATCGATAGTGTTTTTGAAACATCTTGTTATCAAAAACTCTTACTCACAGCCTGATCTAAATTCACTCTCATCTGTGTTTGGCATCGTGGATGCATTTGTTCAGATCAAGAGAGATCAGTCTGGTAAGGCATAAGTTCGTCGCTGACGTTGTGACAGCCATGAGTGCTGCATTTTAATTGTGAACTAATGATAATGTTGCTTACGTGCAGACCTTTTAACTGCTTCCACCTAGTAATGGTGTTGATGTTGACATTGTTTACTTATCTGGTAAGCAGTTAATGCTGCACGTTAGCATATGAGAAATGGTCGTATGTTGGTTACCAGAAAGGTACTAATGCGATTAATATGCACAGGATGACACTTGTGTGTGTCTAATTATCTGTGACATATAATATTAAATCCAAACTGGATCTTGCAGGTAATCGTTAGTTAAGTCAGTGTCGTATACTGCCCGTGTAAGTCAATCGATAGTGTTTTTGAAACATCTTGTTGTCAAAAACTCTGACTCACAGCCTGATCTAAATTCACTCTCATCTGTGTTTGGCATCGTGGATGAAATTGTTCAGATCAAGAGAGATCAGTCTGACCTTTTAACTGCTTCCACCTAGTAATGGTGTTGATGTTGACATTGTTTACTTATCTGGATGACACTTGTGTGTGTCTAATTATCTGTGACATATAATATTAAATCCAAACTGGATCTTGCAGGATCAACAGCGGACCGCCGCCCCAAAATGCCCCTCACTATCTAACCTCTTTACTTTTTCTCGGACCGCCCATCACCAGTAACAGGATGTAGCGCGCCGGTAGGCAGACGGTGCCGGGGCTCGTCCCTGCACGTGCCGGGCGGTACATTGGTATTGGGTGTAGCCTCGTAGGCTCGCACAGTATATGGTATGGTGTACGGACCATACTAGCACTTTCGTCGGTGCACGGCCATCCTTTGCAAGAATATTACATTTTGGTGGCCCATATCCAAGTCGGTGGACTTGCGATGTTGGTAGTTGATCCCGCTTGACGCTTAAGTGTGTCTTGCGGATGGTGTCGATGCTTAAGTGTGTCTTCGTTGCTGCCTGTCGTCCTATTTGGGTTGTTTACCACTAGATCGAAGGATCAACAACACCTTGGTATCAACTTCACGGACTTTGGTTGGGAGAATCCGTTCTTCGCACCCATATAAGTTCGGATGACGGGGATGGTTCTGGCCTGCGAAGGTCGACGCCAAGCTTGGTGTGTGGATCCACGCAAGAAAGTTCGGACCCGTCCTCTGAGGGCGACGATGGCCTGGGCCTCGCACCATTTTCCAAAGACTTAGTCCACTATTTGGGCAAAAGTTGTGTGGAGGTATTGGCTTTGGTGCGCTGCGGCGCGCGCTCTTTATGCTCGGATCCCGAGTCATGTCCTACACGACAGAAGGGTGACCAGCATAGAGTCGTCTGTCCAAGCTCTTAACGCTGATATTGGGTCTTTGGGAACCCAAGTTGGCAGCCTGGACGGCAAGATGGACGCGATTATGCATTTGCTGCAAGGATCGGGGGGGGGGGGGGGACAAGGTGCGTCTCCCTCGCCTATGCCTTTCGTTGCTCCTAAAACGAGGCCTCCAGCGCCTATTTTTAATGGAAGCAAGGATGGGACAAAGATAACAACTTGGTTCGAGCAGTTTGCGGCATACGCGGCGTTGTTGCAGCTCACTCCTGACACGCTTGTAGATCACGCATCCTTGTGTCTTTCTGGGAAAGCAGCTGAACAATGGGCTTTGATTAAAAAGTCGTTGGCTTTGCATGGCAAGGATGTGAAAGACTTTGATTTGTTCAAAGCTGAATTGTTGGCCAACTTTGTCGATATGTCAGTGGAAGACACTGTGCGATATCGTTTGGCGCAACTTAAAGAATCTGGAACAGTGGCTCAATACTATACTGCCTTTAGGGCAATAACAGTTGAGGCAGTCACATATCCAGTAACTGGGCCTGAAGCTTGTGCAGCTTTTCGGGCTGGCCTAAAACCCGCTCTACTTGAACTCATTATGAAGGATGCCTCGGTGAGGCGTGAGATGAGCAATGTGGAGGCGGTGGTGAAAGCTGCCAAAGAGGCTGAATCTTTGTTGGCTATGCTTTCAGGTGTCTCCAAGGGAAAGGAGAAGGTCTATGGGGACCGCGAGGAGGGAGAGTTACCTCGGGACCGTGGGACCAAGCGTCCCGCCCATAACCATCCCAAGGGAGCCACACGCCACTTGGGCAAACTTCAGAAGTACGGCCTAAGCCAGGACAGGCGGGAGGCGGCTGGGAAGCTGGCCTCTGGCGTCTGTTTCGAATGCAACAAGCCCGGCCATTTTGCATTCGAATGCCCTCTCAAGAAGGGGTCTTCTGGCAAGAAGACGAGCCCCGGCACCGTCTGCCTACCGGCGCGCTACACAGGAGCAGACCTCAGAAGGGATGAAGCAGGGGCCATGAGCAACTCATGGATGACGTCGTCATAATGGCCCGACGACCTGAGCTCAGCTCTGCGCCAAATGGGATGATGGCCCTCCCCCAACCGGAGGGCGGGCCAACGCAATCCCGATTCTCAAGGTGGAGGGCATGAGTCCCTACAATACACCCCGGAAGTAACAGAGCAAACGGACCCATGCCTCTGAAGAATTGGTGGCCACAACGTCCGTGAGGGCCAAGCGGAGTAACTCAGCCCACACTAAGCGAACACTCCTGGGGATGTTTTGGAAAGGCGTCTGGCCCTTCGAGAAACCCCTGTAAAGGATATCAATGGTGCACAACCCCGAAGCAGGAGGAAGCCCGGGAAGAGGCCCTCCTCCCAAGTCGCCACCGCCCCCTGAAACCCCCCCATGACCCGGGGTCCCCATCTCCATGGACCTATCCCCGCCCTCATCACAAAGGACCCCCCGGACGGGAGCACAAGGGTTGAGAGAACCTTGTAGATTCACGCCAGCCCCCGGAAAGAGATGAATGAACTCCACCGCACCACCACCTCTATGATCCCCGCCAAAAGAGTAACAAGCCCCACCCTAAGCCCGACATTGCCGCCTTCCAAAAGCATGAGAACGCAAACAATGCCCACACAGCCAACGGCGCGCTTGAAAGAACAGAAGAACGAGCTGATCGCGGAGAGGCCCAGATGCCAAGTGCCTCTCCCCCAGTGTCCGATTTCAAGAAAATGTTTTGTGTGGAGATGCTGGACCACACCGTCCGCATTCTTAAAACATGCGGCTCTACAAGAATCAGACCCCACCAGAGGACAAGGGAATCCCTCAATGCTGTGATTAACTAACGACATGCCCAAGGACAGAGTGCATCGGGACTCCAAAAGCAAAAGAGGAGAAAATTGATGCAAGGGAACACCCCCTGAAACCTACAAGAGGCCTACACCTCGGAAAAAAGACCACCCACCGAGGCGCCGAAGGCAAAAATGGCGTCCTAATAAAATAGAATAAAAGACGTGTCTTTTATACAGTGGGAGCTCGGTCACGGCTGCTGGAGTATAAGGATCGAAGGAAGACAAAGAAAAAGAAAGTAAGTCCGAGCCAACTGAAAGGAAGCCTCCACCCCAATAAAAGAAGAACGACAGGCACGGCTCCGGAAGCCCAAGCGTTAAGGCAGACAGGAGAACAACAAGAAAAACCCGCCGGGGCGCCGAATGGAGAAATATTGATCCACGGAATGTAGAATAAAAAGGGAGTACGTACTCCCTTCGTGCTCTCCAGTATACTGGAGAGCACGAAGACAAAAAGAAGCTCGAGGGCCGCAAGGCCAAATCTAGAAAAGGCACCACAACGGCTCACTGACCTGAAAATGAGGAAGGAACAAAATAGAGCACTCTAAAAGACAAGTTTTACTTGAATGGCATCATCAAAATAGAATTTGTAGAATTTGAAGTTAAATGTTACTCCCTGTAACTCACACTCTTTAGAGGAAGTGAACTGTGCTCAAACAAAAGCTTGCAGAAGTGGGGGAAGCACGACCAAGCAAACGGCACAGGAGTCTGATAAGGGAACTCAGAACTATTACAATAACAACTAACTAATGGTGTTGCAATTACCTGTAACTCACACTCTTTAGAGTAAGTGAACTGTGCTCAAACAAAAGCTTGCAGAAGTGGACGAAACACGACCAAGCAAACGGCACAGGAGTCTGATAAGGGAACTCAGAACTGACTGGCCTGTAAGAGCACTCCTTATTTAAACTAACCAAGGAAACTACATGTTTATGAGCCTCCTGACAGGTTTGCAACTCCAGATCTTATAAGCGTACGGGCACGATCAAGTTTGCATGCCATCAGTACTATGCACTGAAATTTCAATGTACCTTATGATTTGACATGGTCGTCGATGAACAGTACGAATCTCGGTCGAAGATAGTCTCGAATCTAAGTGACTCGGAACTTTAACTCACAACCGATACAAGTCTCGGATCTAACACCAAGGACTAAAGTCTCAGACCGAGGGGATCCGGAATGAGTATACCTTACTAGAAAACTGGCAGAAAACAGGCCGAAATTGTATCATGGCCCCTATAAATCAATATGAATGTGATTTACCATTGAAGTACCATACAGTACAAATACACCTAAGTGCAATATAACTGTACCTTATTGTTTATGTGTATTGTAAGTCTTATAAAGCCTTGAAATGTAATGATGTGGCTCACAAACATGCTAATATGTAATGACCCAACATGTTGCTCAAATACCTAAGGTATACATGTTAGTGTCCATTTTTCTAACAACAAGGCTTCACCGCGAGAAAAACACCCTGTAGAACTTGGGGAGCCGTTGGGCCTGTCTCATACCAGGCCCTAAGCATCGCAACCCCGGCCCCGCGCTCTAGAAAACCCCAACATAGTTGGGAGAGCCCGAACCCCAAGAACTACAGAGTGGTAAAGGACGTGAAAAGCGAGAGGAATCTCTCTGAAAGATAGATGAACTGGATCAACCCCAACTCCAAACCCACGCGGCCCAGAAAGGACTCGCCCTCCGTGGAAAAAAGGAAACTGGACTATAAAACGTCACTATCCCGATAGCTTACAGAAAAGCAAGGCGCAAGAGAAGAAGTGGCTCCAACAAACTGCAATAGTGGGAGTGGAACAACACCGACGGAGGTGGTGCACAAGCACGAGCTGCAGAAGCGAATATGGAGAACCCTTGATTCCTTATGTGTCAAAGGAAAACTTTATTCAAAAAGGCTTCCAAGAATCTTCTTCAGAGATTCATTGAATCTGATTCAAGTTCCATTTCGTTTGAGAATTGCATAAGAGGATTTCACACCCCCACCCCCCCCCCCCCTCCCATTTCGTTTCCATTTCATTCATTTCGATGTAACCAAACCGTCGACAAATCCTGAGAATAGGCTTAACTCTTAATTATAAATCCTGGATTGGCATTACGGTGCACGATTACGGGCAATAGACATTTACGGTACAATGAGTCATGAGGCTTCTGAGTTCGCCGATCGTAGTGCCAGACGGACGGACTGTGTGACATCAGCAGACCAAATAAGCTGTCTTTCGTCGTGATCTTCAATGGGAATGATTACATTATTACC
>KV908575.1:0-158052 GCA_002005505.1 Botryococcus braunii | reverse complement strand
TGGAGCCCTGGGTACGTATTTTAGGACTTGAAGGCCATGCCTGACATGGTTAGCAATGAAGTACAGGAATCTGAGTGCTTTTTGTATTGCAAGAGAGAGTGGGGTGCGGAAAAAGGAGGGGGGGAGGGGAGGTAGGGAGAGAAAGAGAAGGGGGGAGAGAGGGGGGGGAGGGGGGGGGAGAGAGAGAGAGGAGAGAGAGAGAGAGGAGAGAGAGAGAGAGAGAGAGAGAGAGAGAGAGAGAGAGAGAGAGAGGAGAGAGAGAGAGAGAGAGAGAGAGAGTGTGTGTGTGTGTGAGAGAGAGAGAGAGAGAGAGAGAGAGAGAGAGAGAGAGAGGTTGTGTGTGTGTGTGTGTGTGTGTGTGTGTGTGTGTGTGTGCGCGCGCGTGCACACGTGCGAGAGAGCGAGAGGGCAGGGGTAGAGGGGCCTACGGTTTTGCAGAACAAAACCGAAATACGAACTTCAGTCAATGATACTCCATGCAGAATGCACTTCTCCTCAGCAAAGCCTTGCCCCAGTTAGTAACCAACCCGACTTTCATCATATAGCACAGTATTGACGCATGTTTTTGACTTGTTTCTGATGAATATGATGCTTGCCACTCGATTTAAAGCCCTCCATCACGCTTCGATCTGAGGTCAGGTGTGCAATCCACGCCGCAAGGTGTGCGAGTACCCCCCCCCTCTCTCTCTCTCTCTTGTGTGTGTGTGTGTGTGTGTGTGTGTGTGTGTGTGTGTGTGTGTGTGTGTGTGTGTGTGTGTGTGTGTGTGTGTGAGCGCGCGCGCGCCCGCCCCCCGCGCTCTTCTGCACTCCTATCCATGTGCATGCACACAGGAGCCAGGTATTTCATCAAATTCTTAGAATTTGAACAGGAGAAGCCATGAGAATTGACGGCACAGACGTGTAGGACGGAGCAGGACGAGGACTTTGCATCTTCCAAGTTACACATTTGAAGCACCCGCTTTAAGCCAGCCCAAATATAAGTCAAAGTACCCCATCGCCTTTGTTTGCTACAGCTGCTATTGCAGACAGGACATACGCTCACCAAGGCTTTGAGGCTTTGCACCATAAGGTAAGAGGCTTTGCACCATTTGCACCATAAGGTAAGAGGCTTTGCACCATTTTTGATATTCTCAAACAACTAACGAAGTGCGCAGGGATATGAACTTTGTTGAAAGGCGGCACAGTTGTCCCAGAAATGCGCAAACAAGGGCAGATTCACAGGAGTAGACTTCAAAACGCAATAGCATGGTTCGCGCTGGGTCTCGAATGTGTGTACACCTTTCTGACCAGCTGTAGTGGCCATAGACGACTGCTCAATATTGGACATCGGACTTGGACCAAAACCTGTCCAGGGTTGGGACAAGTTTTCCTCAAGATGAGGGCAGAGGTCGGGGGTTCCTGCCAGAGGCCTCCATGTTGAAAGATACCTTCTCTTCACCCTGAACAAGAGCGCTCTTTCTGTTGACAACCTGCAGACAGTTATGGAAGTATTGGAAGAAACTGTCACAAATGAATGAATGCGCTAAAAAGCTAATGCTGGGAATTTCCTTGGCTCCTTGGAGTTGGCATTTATATGAACCTATTGGTAGGCTCAGACACATTGCCTCATCCATTTCTAAGTCCTTGCACTTGCGGACTGAACCTCATGACTGTTCTAACGTAATTAAAGTCTCCTTCACACCACACTCGAAGCTCCTCTACATCTGCAGTGGTGACAGACACAGCTTCTGTCCCTCATGACCGACAGGCTCTGCGCTGATTCCTGTACTTATTTACAGAAGAGCGGCGGCAATGAAAGCATTTTAAAGTGCCAAGCTTATTCGATATTTTATTCTTAATGCAACAACAGACGAGCACGAGGCCTTCACAGGGCGTACAAGGGCCTGCGCAGACAAAACCAAATCCAGACTAACACGCGTACACGACGTAATCTATCGTCTCTGGGAAGTTCCATTCCACACCATCACCTGAGAGCTTTTACATGTCGTCTGATAGTGCACGCCCCTGAGAGGAGTGAGGCTGAGTGACAGCACACTCCCATCAGTCAGCACTGGCAATCTCCAAGTGTCTTACGATGCACATGCCCCGCTAAGGCTAGCTGGGTAATGACCTAAATTATGGTTTGAAAACCGTGATCACACACCTGCCTCACTCTCCTCACCTTCCCATCTCTGTTTAAGCACCCTGCCTCTGAAAGAGAGAATGCTTATTCCCACCGCTGTGCCCACCGCTGTACTCCCACCCCCCTGCTGCGCTCTGGACTTCCACCAACGTCTACCTATGCGTTCACCACGAAAGTTTTAATACTGAACAGCGGTCCATAATTTCATGTGCAGAGGAACAAGATCCACTCAAAAGAGTGCTCAGGTAGCGCGCTGGCCTCTATTACTTTGCAAATCCTTCCCCATCCCAAGTTCACGGACGCACCCTGCCAAAATGGCTTGGACCCTTTACTCAATCTGGCATACAAAATGAAGACACGAATATATTGCATCATGTTAAAACTAGCCACGGTGAGTAGGAGTGCAGAACAGGAATAGCATTCTTCTCTCGAAATTCCTGAACCAAAGATAATAGCTCCACGCTGGCTGTAATCTGAAAGGCCATAATGCATATAATAATTGGTGGGGTCAACAGCGGCCCTTATGACAGTATCCGATGAATTAAATGAAGAGGGGCTCCCAGGGGTTCCAGAAAGTGCAGTGCAATCTATCAACACAATCAGCATACACATTATGGTTTACATGTTACCGATCTATGAGACTTGGCTGCAACAGGGTAGACGAGGAGCAACCTTCTACAAATACGAGAAGGTATGCTGATACTCAGTCCTGCAAACAAATGCGAAAGGGAAGCCCAACCCGCAACTAAACAACCTGTCTAACAAAATGTTGATGACAGTAACAGCTAGGATCACAGAACAGTGTTATGTACAGGCAATCTACAGGGGAACTCCCACCCGGTGGCGGACAGTCAGCAACATGGCGGACTGGCGGACAGTCCGCAACATCAGTCTCAAGCCCCCATAGAGAAAACTAAACACTCTGCCTCGGTCACTTAGGGAAGTCCCATGTTTCGGGAACTTCCTGCAGTGGGCAATGAGACGTTCCTACCGGAAACAGTCTCGCTGCTCCTACCACGAAGCTTTGCTTTGAAAGTTGCAGTGCGGCACTCAAATGTTTAGCAGCACTTGCACTACTGACAGACCTGAATGTCAAATTAACACACACGCATGTGCAGCTACGCTTACCAATTTGCAGAGTGTCTGGAGTAGAGGCAGCAGCACTAGCAGTGGGGGCAAGAGTGGGAAGTGAGGTGCCCCCCCCCCCCCCCCTTTCAGCCTCTGTCTCTTTGGCAGCATCCACATCAACGGGACTGATGGAGTACTGGCATGGAGGCACAGAGTGAAGGCAGCAGCAGAGCACTCAAAAGTCAAAATTCCGCCTGCCTGGGTCTGTGGAGAGCCTGCACGAACACTGATGAGCAACTTGAGAGTTGCGATTCTCTCGCGATTTGCGATTTGAGAGTTTGACAAAACCCACTCTACCTTAGTGGAAGGCAGGGTGCCACAACAAAAGAACTTTTCCAAACAACGCAGACATCCCACGCAATACATACCCACGTTGATGAGATCGATAACTCAACATTCATTGGTCGTACAGAAACTCCCATGCTAGATCGTGAGTTACACCTCGCGCGCGTGGATGCATTCACGCGCGCGCGCCCGTGCGCGCGCGCGTGTGTGTGTGTGTGTGTGTGTGTGTGTGTGTGTGTGTGTGTGTGTGTGTGTGTGTGTGTGCGCGCGTACTTGTGCGCGCGCGCACGCGCGCGCGCGTGTGTGTGTGTGTGAGAGAGAGAGAGAGAGAGAGAGAGAGAGAGAGAGAGAGAGAGAGAGAGAGAGAGAGAGAGAGAGAGAGAGAGAGAGAGAGAGAGAGCGCGCGCGCCAGAGAGAGAGAGAGAGAGAGAGAGAGAGAGAGAGAGAGAGAGAGAGAGAGAGAGAGAGAGAGAGAGAGAGAGAGAGAGAGAGAGAGAGCGTGTCCGCAGGGAGTGGGGGGGGGGTGTGGCCAAGGGGAGGGGTGCAAAACACGCTCCAGCCTCCAGTTGAGTTTCCAACAATGAGCTTGATGGGAATGGTCAGCATCATGGGCACTCGAGCCTTATTTGGGAAGGCGGGATGACCAGGAAGGGCAGGCAGAAGGTACGTACCCAGAGCTGGCTGCGTCCATCTGCCTGTTCCTTATCCGAACCCATTGAAGAAGTTGAAGACAGAGTTCCAGAAGCTGATCTTCCAGTTGATGATGTTCTGGAAGACTCGCAGAGGGAAGGTAAGCACTTGGTAGATTCCATATACCACGCACTGTGCCAAACTCCCACCCAAACCTCGTCAGCCCTGTCCCACAAGCAACCTTCTCCCCCCCCCCCCTCCTGCATCCCTATCTGTGTGTGTGTGTGTGTGTGCGTGTGTGTTTTTTATTTTGGGGGGGGGGGCACACTGTGTGAAGAAGGGGGCCGAGCTTTACAACATGTCCTTCCATGACATCTCAATAAATGCCGCGTCACGTGTTGATGTAGCAGAAAAGGCAAAACTAGTGACCTCTCTGAAATGTTGACAGTCATCTGAAGCAGCTTGTTTCACCAACCTGCGAGGTTTGCTTCTGCTCTCTGACCACTTAACTCGTAAAATCCAAATCGTGACATAGTTTGTCAATCAGTTGATTGGCAGATTCCTCACACAAGCAAGGAAAACGTGTATGTGGAAGGAGAAACGACTCCAGCTGAAGAACGGGTCCTTCACTCCTTGCATCCCCATCTACTCATCTGCTCCATGCCCCGGCCACAGGGGACCTGAGGGGTGTGGGGCACACCCCAAGGATGCCAGCACAAACTTGGCCGGGGGGTGGCGGCGGGGGAGGAGGGACTGGCACTGGCGGAGGCGGCGGCGGTGGAGGAGAGAACACAATCGGTGGAGGTGGGGGTGGACGTGGGGGTGGGCTGGGAGTTGTGGTCGGCGGTGGGGGCGGGCTGGGAATTGTGGTCGGCGGTGGGGGGGGGCTGGTAGGTGGAGGCGGGCTGGGGATCGTGGTTGGCGGTGGTGGCGGGCTGGGAATTACGGTCGGCGGTGGCGGCGGGCTGGGAATTACGGTCGGCGGTGGCGGCGGGCTGGGAATTACGGTCGGTGGTGGCGGCGGGCTGGGAATTACGGTCGGTGGTGGCGGCGGCTGGGAATTACGGTCGGTGGTGGCGGCGGGCTGGGAATCACTGTCGGTGGTGGCGGCGGGCTGGGAATTACGGTCGGTGGTGGCGGTGGGCTCGGAATTTCGGTTGGTGGTGGAGGTGGAGATGGAGTAACTGGCAGGCAAACCTGCATGACTCAGATTGATCAAGAAATTGCTGCGAAGAGGGGATGGTAGGGGTAACACCGACAAGGGGACACGGGGTTCACCCCCCCGCACAATGTCACATCCCCCCACAGGTCAGGGCAAGCTCCAACGCCCTTGGAAGATATGTGGAGCAATGGAATAGACAAAGAACTCCTTGTTGGAGATGGTCTCTTTCCCCGAGGGCACGCGAACGACAAAGAGAGGACAAGCAAGGGGAAATGGTGAGGGATAACCCGGAAGCCCTGAAGGCCTTCTATCCGCGTCCCAGCATGCTGAGACCTTCTGGAGATCGGGGCCATCCAGTACAAGCTTGTCAGTACTTTTAGGAGTTGTTAGATGGCTCTGAGGATGGCTTCAAGTGGCATGTGTCCGGCTCGCTTGTTGCATTTTGTTGACACTGGCCTACCTCTTTGCCTCCACACCTTGCAAGTATCGAATGCAGTCACCAATTTGCATGCAGTGTCAATCCTGGTATGCGTGTCGGGACACAGAACCCCACGCAATATCAGACAGAGGTCTGCATCATCAACAATCTTGCGACACCCTACTACAAAGCAGCCTGACAGAGGGAAAAACACGTTCTGCCAATGTTGAGCTTACTGCAGTCTGCATCACCAAGAAGCAGACTAATTAGGTTACTAGCTTTGAGCATAAAATCGTCAACGTGCCTCTTTTGGGGGGTTTCCCTTTTCTGGTCAGTGGTGGAGATTAGGTGCAGGCTGAGGTGCACTTGCCCCAGAGCCCCCCCCCCCCCCTTATCCTTTTCCAGTTCCCTCTGCCCAAACCCCCAGCAGAGAATTGTCCATTTTTGCTAACATTGTAAGGCAGTTTCGTCTTGCTGGGTTACAGGCCATCTACACAATCCCTCTTCATAATTTACAGTAGCTCAAGGAAGGTCCCTTACCGTGAACCCGCCTGTTGGGCAAGCCTCAGGGAGAACTACATTTACGCAGCATGTCACTCCAACAAATTCACAGTTTGGCACATTCGGATTGTCGGGGCAACCGAAAGCATCAAAGCATTGCGCGTTGCAGTTGGCGCAGCCAGTCCCCAGGTCATCACAAACTTGAGGAGGCTGCGGAGGCGGCGGAGGCGGGGAATCAATCGTGGGATCTGAAGGAGGCGATGGGGGTAAGTCCAATTGAGTTAGTCTCCGACGCCAGACCGGAGAGTGTGCCGCCTCATACCCTGGCAGGGCTCGATCAGCATGTGCAGGCCTGACTTCCTGGGAACCCCACCAGTGAAAGCCCCCCCTCAGCCCAACTCATGCATGCTCTTTGGCGTTTCAAGCCAGGGGCCAGAAAGTCTGGGAGTCCAGCCCTGACTCGTTTAAAAAATGCTCCCACCAGCCCCTGGTAAGTGTCCGCTGTTGACGGTCGGCTCCCTCAACTTCCTGCCCAATTGTCATCTGTCTTTTCATGCGCCTGAACATTATTTCTCAGACCCCACAAGTCTGGACAGTTTCAATCGCAAACAGTTGAAAGATGTATGCCCACCATGTGGCATTGTGTCCTTTACATCCAGCTTTCACTTGTCTCCTTTCTTACCTCAACTTTTTGGGAGTTCCCTTTTTTTTTTTGGTTGGGGGCGGGGGCGTAGGTGGAGTGAGGAACAATCAGTATTGGAGAAAGGATGGGGAGTGACAACACAGGTAATGCCGGCATGCGAGCGTGAACATGGGAGCAGGCGCACGAGCGCGCGTGCGCGCGCGCGCGCGCGCGTGTGTGTGTGTGTGTGTGTGTGTGTGTGTGTGTGTGTGTGTGTGTGTGTGTGTGTGTGTGTGTGTGTGTGTGTGTGTGTGTGTGTGTGTGTGTGCCATTCGCATTGCTATTCCTCCGGTGTCCTGCACTGTCACATGAAGCACTTATTGTTACCTTGTACCCTAAACGATAGATTTCCACATATCCATAATTTAATCATACTAACTCTTTTGATCTGTGAGATAAGTGATAAAGGGCTGCCAGGCATGATGTATGACTCATTTGAGATTAATCAAAGCCTTCATGGAGCGGGGCACAGTCATATCTTCGAACTACGTTCAGTCGAGTACTATCATTACTTTAGCCATT
Organism: Botryococcus braunii; assembly: GCA_002005505.1. Classification (NCBI taxonomy): domain Eukaryota; kingdom Viridiplantae; phylum Chlorophyta; class Trebouxiophyceae; genus Botryococcus; species Botryococcus braunii. Next base: position 150,602 of record KV908575.1, on the reverse strand, counting down.
GAAGACTTTGAGGGAGTTCTTGAAAAGATTCAACGAACCATCCCAAGTTGCTCCGACAGGTTCACTGGACTAACCGACCCCAAGTCGCTCGCAAGTCTACAACGTCAGTCAGTCAGCCAGCACCGTCAGGTGTGCAGCAAGTGCATCATTTCACACACAGTCACACAATGGCAGTGCTGTCGTACATGCTCGGAGTTTGTATTTGAAACCCCCCCCCCCCCCCCGGGGGGGGGAGGGCATCCAGTAAACCCCACAGCGTCTGGAACAGATACCAAAGCAATAAGGGAGGGCGACAAGCGAGGACTTGACAAGTGATTACCAGCTGGACCGCTAACGTGCAAACCAGTACAACATGAAGATAAGCTGAGCGGCCTCTCATTGCCGCGACTTTCTTGCGCAGAATCCCTTCGCCCGTTTCCTGCGACCATGCCCCAAATATTTAAATCAGTCAAAGGGCTTGCAATGCTTGCCCGATGGACACATATTGCTTCAGCGGCATGTTATGCTCTTCAGTGCGGTCAACTAGGGTTGCACGTTCCATCTGCCTTGACCCTTACATGTGCATTGGCACACAATAAGTGATATAAATAGGCAGTCCATAATAAGTTTATTTGCAAGGTTACCTTGACCTTAATGTAACTCAGCTTGTCCCGATTCCTTCGCTTTGTGCGCATCATAAGTATGAACCAAAACATTCTGTTATAACTCTATCGTATTCTTGCAAGGGTGGAGAAACGATATAGAACATATTAAGAACTTTGGTTTTCGCAGGTCAAACTCGGTTGCTTCCTCTAAGCTAGATCCGGACCCTAAAATCTGCTTAGCTCAAGATTCATGCAAACGGCGGATGGTCAACATACAATAGGGCATATTTAGTGGGATAACATGGAATGCATGCATGTTCTTGTACATCACTAGAACCACCGGTTCGCACCGGTGCGTTCGAAGAAACACCACAATACGCAACTGACAGCGACCGCCGGGCAGAGACACAAAAATACAAACCTCTGCGTATCATAGGTATCTTTGAGTTATTGGATAGCTGAAGAAATTGAGCTCACCGACGATTAATCAAAACGCCGCATCTGCGTCGCCACGAGTTTTCCGGTAAGCACGGCAGGGAAGTTAAAGGGACTTGCCGCAAGTCCTTTAGAACTTTGTCAGTCACCAAACTATGAAGACCTCATACCGTCAGCAGCGCCATGGTGTTGTTCATGCGCAAGTCCCTGCAGTTCAGCTTCGTTTGGTCAACTAGACTTTTAAACTGGACAAATCCGGCAACGTGTCATTCCCGATCCTTGAAATGGACTGCATTGTTCTGCGACTACGTGGATCCTCATCATCGATAGCATCTGAAAGTGAAAAAAGATTTTCTCACAAGAAATTCTGCCAGCTACGAGATGAAATGGCCCAAAAATTGAGAGAAAAACTAATCAAATATCCAATGCAATTTTCCTGATCATATAACCACCCTTCACAGCAGCCGACTAACAAGCGACGCTCCCCGCAGCTCGATTGAGAGCTCGCTTCCTCCACTTTTGAACGCGCTTGTTGTACATCAATCACCTGTATACATGTGATCATCATTCCGCACATGGGAGGGTCGCCTGTAGCGACAGTGGGAAAGACTTGCTGTATGGCCTTCCTTCCTTCCTTCCTTCCTTCCTCCCTTCAACTGTTTACGGGATTACCTCCCAAAGCTGTGCACGTACCAATATATAAAACAGTTGCTCGGGCAATTTCGTGGACTCAATGTTCACTGTTTGGACATTTAATCATGGCACCAGCAATGTTCCAGCTGCGTCACGAGCCACAAGAGGGCGAGTTAGGAGCAAAGCCCGTCCTTGGTTTCTGTAACCGCTATATCCAGTTGGCCCAGGGGCTGTTGGGCCCAATAGTGCGGACATTTCTGACGTCATTCGTGCAGGGTTTGGGTGCAGTGGGGCCCGTCCCAACCCCTATCAAGGCCACTGTGCAATAAGAAGTGAAGCAACGCAGATTCCCAAGGGACTAGCAGTAAACCCTAAGTAAGGCTTACTAAGGGCGGACCAAGACGTGACGGAAACTTAGGGTTTACTGCGCATGAGGACCGCCGTAGCGCATGAGGACCTCCTGTGGTTCTCTACGCACCGGCGGGTGAGCTTCGCGATTGCTGGGGCAGTGGGGCGGCAGCTGGCTGCGCGGCTCCCTAATGAGGGGTTCATGTGCGAGTTTAGGGTTGGGGGATGGATCTGCTTGGGCATGGTGCGGGGGATTTAGAATTAAGAGTGAAGCCTATTCTAACCGCATACCAAAATTAGGGGGATTTGCCTTCCTCTTATGTGATCCAAACTCACAGGATCCCGTTGGAATAAAAAGTGAAGCACTTCCCCCCCCCCCCCCCCAAAAAAAAATCCCCCCCCCCCCATGCGCCCCTTATACAGTAAAACTTCCATCACAAGAAATCACTCCGATTCCTTGGAAGAAGAACTGTGAAAGTTATATCTTAGGAGGAAGAGCAAACCACATAATGCAAAGAGCACAGCTATGAAGAAGAAGAAGAGGGGCTGCAGCTGGCACCTTCGCCACTTCTAGCGTCCAGCATTTGCGGGATTTGCAGTGTTTTTCAACACTTAATCCTGTGTTTCTTAACACATAGTATTGCTTTTACATTTTTTCCCTCAGATTTGCCTCAGCTCGGCTAGTCTTTCAGAGGGACTGGCAGCTTCACCCCTTTCTTGCATCCAGCACTTACGGAATTTCCAGTGTTTTTAAACACTGAATCCTGTGTTTCTGAACACACTGTATTGGTTCATTGTTTGGCCAATCTTTCAGCGGGACAGACAGCTTCGCCATCTTCCAGCACCCAGTGTCACGGCAATAGTTGTTCGTGAGCTTATTTGTAGGAATTTGCAAAGCTTCCTAGCCCGTACAACCGATTGACGTGGAGGAAGCTAGTACTGCCTCAGTTGCCTGGTACGGTCTGCCGCTTTAAGGCGCCCGCCCCTGGCCAGTCGAACAGATTTGCTTGGGCTGGAGGCTTTGTGATGGAAACAACGTTTACTGATGTCATTTTGTAAACAAACAAGATCCATATGCATATGACATGCTTCTATACTAGGTAGGGTGTGAGTTACCTGTATTCCCAGGTACGGAGGACTGCAACGTCTCCCACCACAGCCTACGTCAAAGAGCCAAGGTAAACACCACGATTGCTGCTTATTGTTGGATATGAACCATGATTCATATACAGTTAATCTATGAATGATATGGATAATCATAGCGATGTCATGGGTGAATTGGTTCATATTGTGTTGGCCCACTTACTGCAACTCTTAATTTTAAGATATGTTAATCATGTTGTGTAATCACACAACCATCGTCATTCCATAGAAGATGTCAATAAGGTGATATGGGAAACTATGGGATATAGTTGTTAATCATAAACTTGATGATACTCCTCATGTTGTTTTGTGATGTATGTAATGTTAGTTGCAATAGTACTTAATAGGCATGGGCATATGTTCGAGAAGTATTACACGCATACGTACGTATACTATGCATTAGGTTAGACAGTGAGCAATTGATAGTCATGGTGTTAAAGCCAAAGTTGAATATAATGGCCTTTGTAGTGCTTGGTCAACTGCATTTTGTGAGAAAATCGGCTGCCGTTGTCTCACCCCTTCGTCCATTGCCGCCTTCATTTCAACCCAGCTTCTTCATCCCTGCAATAAGCTGCAGTCTTAGCAGTCTATGCAGGGAACAGTACCACACATGGATCAGTCGTATCAAACAAGGACGACTGCTCAAGTACTGGAGTCTGCGAAACAACAGACATATTTACAATGCAAGTGCACTAAAGCGTAACTGCTCTAACTAAGGAACAACTAATCAAGGGATACCTGCAATAAGCTGCAGTCTTAGCAGTCTATGCAGGGAACAGTACCACACATGGATCAGTCGTACCAAACAAGGACGACTGCTCAAGTACTGGAGTCTGCGAACCAACAGATCTACCAGAAAGTCTGTCATACTATCCCTTAAATACTGAAGCAGGAGGACTTACATAATTTGCCTCCCTTAGCCGTCACCGTCAAGCACTTTATGCACGCAACTCATGCGGAATGTCCCGCTATCCGTGCGAATCCCGTAGTACCATTCAAGGATCGTCAAAAGTACTGATCGCTAAGACGGATTACCGCATCCGACCAGCCCTCGAATGGCCTTAACGACTCGATCCATGCAAATGACGTCCGTAGGACTACTCAGAGTCTGGAACGAACACTAAGGTAGCAGTAGGTGCCTAAGATGGTCCGGATACAACACCATTTGGACTTACTTGCCCGAATCTACCCGCTAGCACCTTACCCAGTGTCCGAATCATCCGAATCAGTCCGTAAACAACGCTATAAACACTAAGATAGGGTTTACAGGTACCACGTACCTCAATATATGTCTCATGAGTGACACCTGACTCAGGTTAGTGACCATTATGTTTGCACCAGTCACGTCACTTCACAAATACACACAATCACAGTGGGAATTTTCCAACTTAGAAATTCTCCACTGAGCCCCAAGAGGGCCCATCTTACAACACCTCCCCTTGTATGCAGTGAAGGGTAAGTGTTAGGTTATGGGCTTGGCGTATTCCTGTGCAGTGGCGGCACGGAGGGTGTGAGTCACGGTCCGCTCTACTGTGTGACCAAGAGTAGAGTCTAGGACATGAACAATCAAGGACTGATTGGGCAACTTTAAGGAAACACCCGGAGTGCAAGTGTAGTCCCAATCAAGTCTATTACAATTGCTCACTTGCTCTCTCTTAACAACGGAATTCAAACTACCCTAACTGGTACATACTCAGAAAGGATCAATCTCATTGTCCGATGATAAGATAGCCAAGCACATACACATAACATGAAATACTAAAGGCTAACAGAGCCTCAAATCTCCTATTCTATTCACCATCACGTTACCTGTGCAGTGGCGGCACGGAGGGTGTGAGTCACGGTCCGCTCTACTGTGTGACGAAGAGTAGAGTCTAGGACATGAGCAATCAAGGACTGATTGGGCAACTTTAAGGAAACACCCGGAGTGCTTGTGTAGTCCCAATCAAGTGCCTTGCCTCTCCGTGCTAGCACCACTACCTTCCTGCACTAAACGTGTCTGTAACTTGCGTTATCTTTATCTACATTCAAATTGACCATAACTACGATGTCTTTGCAGTTTCGCCCATATTTGTCCTTTATTATTGTCACTGACGGAAAAGCCACTATTACTCCACTGAGGGAAAGGCATAAATAACTCATCTATTACAACACTTCTCCTTGCCTTTTCCTCACCAGAACTTGGCAAGTCCCAGTGAGTCTCGATGACCCTGCAACACTAATCTCACAAGTGGTTTGGTAAAGATGTCAGCCACATTTCTGGCAGATTGAATATATTTGAAGTCAACCTGCCCCTTTGCAATAGCTTCACGTGCAAAGTGACAGCAAATTGCAATGTGCTTGGTATGTTTAGAATACACTAGATTCCTGCGGTGGGTTGATGCACCCTTGGTTATCACAATGGATCTTCACTATCCATGGTAACACACCAAATTCCTCCAGGAATCCCCTCAGCCAATTAGCTTCCTTCACAACAGCACTTGCTGCCATGAACTCTGCGTCCACTGGAGAAGTAGCCACAGCAGATTGCTTTTTGCTTCCCCACACAACTGCTCCTCCAAACACTGTGAGGACAAAGCCGGTGGTGAAGAAACGGTGGTCTTGATCGCCACCGTAATCAGCATCAACATATCCCTCCAACTCTGTTTCTTTTCCACCAAGGATCAGAACCAGGTCTCGGGTTCCCTTAAGATATTTCAGCACACGGATAGCCTCAAGACAGTGTGCTGTTGTGGGTGACATCCTGTACCTCGACAATACTCATACAGCCTGGGATATATCAGGACGAGTGGTGTTAGCTATGTAGAGCAGTGACCCAACTAACTCATAGTATCGGTGACCAGGAGGCAGAACACTCCCAGCACCAATACTATCACTCCCATCCTTTGGTGCAGGCATCTGGGACATTACAAAATCTTTTGTCATTGGGGTATCGGGCCCAACTGACTCAAGATCAAGACCGAACTTCTCCACAAGTGCATCTATCTTAGGAATGCAACTCAGGGAGATCAACCCCTTCTCTCTATCTCTCATGACTTGACAACCTAAGAAATCCTTCACCTCCCCCAGATCATGGATGGTGAATTCTTTCTTAAGGAGCTCTTTCACTCTCTCCACCTCTAACATGCCCTTGGATACAATCAAGAGATCATCTACATAAATCAGCACGTACGATTTACCTCCATCCTCAAAGCATCTCACATAAACTCCAGCATCACTCTTGCACACCTCATACCCCATGACTTCAAGTTTGTCATTAAGGGTCTTGTGCCAGGCACGTGGGGCCTGCTTCAGGCCATACAGTGCCTGATTCAGTCGACACACTGTATTGCGATCACCATTCTCAAACCCTGGAGGTTGTGTTACATACACTTCTTCCTCCAGCTCACCATTAAGAAAGGCTGTCTTAACATCTACCTGATGAATCTCGTAACCTTCCCTGGCAGCCACTGCTAGCAGGGCTCTCCTAGCTCCATAGCGGCTAGTTGGTGAAAATACCTCCATGACATCTACTCCAGGAATTTGTCTACATCCCTGAGCAACCAATCTTGCCTTGAATCTCACAACGTTGCCATGTGCATCCATTTTCACTGAAAAAATCCAGTGAACTGGTATCACCTTGTGCCCATGAGGTCTAGGAACATATTCCATAACTTCATGGGTGTCGAAGGAATTCTGCTCTTCTTGCATAGCAGCCTTCCAATATTCCCACTGAGGGGACATCTGAGCTTCCCTTTAGGTTAGAGGGAACATGGATTTTACCAAATCTAACAGAAGTGTGCTTCCCCTCCTCTCCCTTACCCTTGGGAGAGTTGTTGGCTGCACCCTCAGAACCCACTACTCTTTCACCGACTCTCGCCGCACTACAGCTAGCTTTTCTCTCAGTGGGATCAGAACTTTCTCTCATGCTTCTCTCTCGCTTAGATTCGCACTTTGCACTACTAAGTTTACTGTCTCGCACACTCACATCTTCCTCCCAGACACAGGTACCTCCCGGGAAGCATCCATAATCAGGAGGTTTCTCACATTGTCTGAGCTTCCGGTTCACCTCCACATCCACACGCTTACACATCCTCTCAAGCTCAGGCTCTTGAGGGCTCTCACAGGCAGGAGGAGGTAGGCTCTGATCACCACTGAGCTTCCCCTCCCTTTCTTGACTTGTGTGTCTATGACTTCCACATTGTGTCACAACGGTCTGTGACCTCTCATCCCTGACATCCTTCTCCCATACACAGGTACCTCTCAGGCTGCACTTGTAATTTGCCTGGTATCACACACTGTCTGTGCACCTGATTCACCTCCTCTTCTCGGCTCTCACACAGGTACTGGGATGCAGACCCAGTACTACTCTCACAGACATTTCTGGCTGTTTCTGAGAGAGTGGGATGTCCCTTCTCAAGTCTGTGGCTGTCACCACCTTCCCCTACCAGTCCACACCACTGGTGGGGAGAGCCAGACGTTCCCACACAAGTCTCATCGCTGACATGATGCTCATTCACTGGACCGGACCCACCCATGCGACTCAGCTCCTTGGGACCATGTGCAGTCATGATTGTGACTGGCCCCCTCTCAGCACTAACATGTAAATCAGAGCTCTCAGACAGGCACCCATCTACCTGCACTTCCCCTGGTCCCGGTGACGGTGTGTCACTTTCAGTCAGCCCCACTCTACCTCTGCTCTCTCCCATTTCCTGTGACAGCAGGAGTTCTCTTGCAAGTGTTCGTTGCTCATGCCTCTGAGCTCTGGTCAGCCCATCAGCAGACCGACTGGTATTCTCCAGACCAGTCGGTCTGAGTATCTCCTGAGCTTGCATCATTTGTTGCTGCAGACCCGGGTCCGAATGAGTGCCGCGGGCCAGGTCCAGAGCTGCTTCGATGGTCCTTCGGATCTCCGCGGGAGCAGGGGATCTCTGGGGGTCAGGCTCGGGCTCAGCCTTCCCAGAGGGTCCTGGACTTTCTGAGTCTGCATCTTTCTGGGAAATGTGAGGGTGTAGGGACTCACTGGCTGAATCCTGGATCTCTGCCTCATTGTCGTTCTCACAGGATACATGAACTGTGTTGTGTATTGGGAGAGAGATAACATAAGGTACGGATCTGCATGTGCGGAGATACGTATCCGTAAGTATGGGAGCTCTCTCTCGTTCACACCATTGGTTTTGCACACGTCACATAAAGTGAATAGAGGGACATATGATGTGAAAAGAAAAACGCCTGCATCAGGACACAAAAATTGCCGTTATGTATTAGGAGACCTGGAGAGAAAGTTCTCCGTGGGTGACATGAGTTCATAGCCTATCACGCAAGTACAGATCTCAGTCAGTGAAGTTCAAAGAACCATGATGGAGATCCTATCGTGAGTGTACACGTGTAGGACAGGTGTATAAGTTACAGCATAAGTCTTTACTTCGTGGGTGTGACAAGTGTACTTCACACACTTAGGATGTGGTGATAAAGTACACTTCTCAGCGGTGATCTGCGATTGTGCATAACGAACGATCAGGCTAGGAGGGGCAGGTCGGCAGCGTGGTCCTCAGACAGTTGGAACTTCATCTTTGAGTTGCCTGGAGTCCTTTGAGTGTGAACACTAAAGGACCTGTCTGAGACCTGCCGGAGTATTGCTCTCACTGATATCATGCTATACTTGTGCATGTGGGCTGCGTGAGAGAATATCGGTAAGACTCAGTTAGAGCATCGGCAGTGCTTGGTACATGATAAAACATAAGTGTTAATGAGTGCCATTTAGTTGTGAAGACTGAATAACATTCAGTACTGTGCAGGAGGTTGTTGTTTTCTGTCTTTTGAGACTGTGCGAGCTGCATAAGTGTAGTGTATACACGTGTGGGCAGCGGTAAGAACACCTCCTGATAAAACTTGTACGTTGATGGAAGACATTGTGTTGTTTAGTTACTGGTGTAAGTATGATACTGATAGAGAGCAATGTACGTGACTCGTACAGGTGGTCAGTTACGAGGACGACGTCATAACTGATGCGAATGCTTGAGTATGTGACAGATACTTACGGTTGCGAACAGGTAATAAACAACACCATGTAAAGAGACAGTTGGAACTTCATCTTTGAGTTGCCTGGAGTCCTTTGAGTGTGAACACTAAAGGACCTGTCTGAGACCTGCCGGAGTATTGCTCTCACTGATATCATGCTATACTTGTGCATGTGGGCTGCGTGAGAGAATATCGGAGGTTGTTGTTTTCTGTCTTTTGAGACAGTGCGAGCTGCATAAGTGTAGTGTATACACGTGTGGGCAGCGGTGGTCAGTTACGAGGACGACGTCATAACTGATGCGAATGCTTGAGTATGTGACAGATACTTACGGTTGCGAACAGGTGCTTATTCTATAAATACGGACATCAACTCCAACACAACAATAGGTTATGGGGCCCGCTGCAACCTCCAATGGAGCATGCGAAGAACCAAGCGACCAACTGATCCCGGAAAGCCGCTAGTAAGAACAAACTATCCACTTCCGTGTGTTGAGGTGACTGTGGAAGTCTTTGGTGACGTTGGTAGACCTGGTTTATATCTGGATCTTGAACATCCAGGGCATAACCCTCACGTGTGGTGTCATAGAAAACTTATCGTTCATCATCAAGACATTCGCTAGGAAAACCTTTCGAATCCTGTGATACGTGCAAATTATATATTTGTAGAAGCAGTAAAGAGGGGTCACGTGCTTGATTGTGAAGAGAATCAGATTGAGTGCTCAGAAGAGTGGCTTGATGAGTTAAGGAAAGGTTTTCCTGAAAAGCCGATTGTCTTGCTGAAGTGGGAAGACCTGTGGATCGAAAATCACGTGAGAAAAGAGAACATAGTGACTGCTGTTGCAACTACCTACAGCACTCAGTTGCCCAAGGAAGATTGGGAGTTTCATTACTTTCTCGCAGTGCTTAGCAGGTTGAGGTATCTGTGCAAGTCAGCTGGTGCATGCTTCTATGATAACAGCCCTTTCTTACACGTAGAAAAGGGAGTGGTAGAAAAGGGAGATCCAAATCCTTTGATATCTTCCTGGTACACTAAATATAGGGAGTACATCTTTATAGTACAGTACCAGTTCCGCGTTTGGTCCAATTTTTCAACGTTTCTGTTTGATAGACTTCCGTCATGGACACTGGTGGAGGATCACAGGCTGGACCCGTTGTTAATGCATCCCGAGTATTACCAACTGAGGGAGTCAACATTGGGGGGGGGGGGGGGACACACTGGAGAGATTGACGTGGGAGGAAGTGGCACAGCAGACGGGGTTCAAGCACGTGATTCAGGGCCCGTGAGCACGTCAGGGAGCGAAGACACCACGAGTCCGGTAAATTCAAGCTTGCAAGTGACTGCTACACTTGACAGGCTTGGTTTCTCCTTAGACATCTGGAGACAGAGTGTTGTTCACTGTGCTGTGAGCAAAAATGTGTGGCAGTGTCTGAAGACACACATGCCCGGGACTAAGGGCGATGCGGTAGCTCTTCACTTGTTACTTCAGAAGATTCCAGAAGTGTGGGCACAAAAGGTGGCATTTATGGAATCTGCTCATGTTGCCCTGAAATGGATGATTAGTCAGTTTGAGGGTGGAGCCAATTTGGACATAAATGATGAGTGGCTGGAATTGCTTGACAATGAGATTATGGGAAATGAAATGTCATTGGAGGAGTACGTCAGCCGCAAGCAACTCCTGGCGAAGCGTCTGTCCACCAATGCCATGCCCATCACTACTGCCAAGCTGAAGAAATCAATTTTAAAGTGCCTGCCCTATCAGTTTGATGCCCACAAGGCATCACTGACGGCATCCACAGCAACAGTGGGTGTGGAGGGGCCGTTGACGGCCATCCGCGCAGTGGCAGAACCCATCGGGTTCAACGATAAAGTTCCACGCGTACCGAGGCCCGCAACAGCCAAGAAGGAGCCATCCGGACGATATGAGGGAAGGCCATTTCGTGGGACCTGCTACAACTGCCATCAAGTGGGACACAAGAAAGCTGATTGTCCAGCACTGGCAAAACAAGAAGGAGGTAATTCACAAGGAACTCGTGCAGGCATGGCCACTGCAGGTATGCATGATGGCGTAGAAGGCCAATGGTTGGTGGATACAGGAGCCACTAATCATATCTGCAATGATATTCGTCTTATGTCAAATGTGGTGGCATATGATGTTGCCAAGCCGTTGTGTTTGGCTGCAAGTGATGGAAGCGCATTAAGAAAAGCACAAGGAAATGTAGTACTGTCGGTGAAAGGTGGTGGGAGCATATTGTTGACACAAGTTGAGTATGTTCCAACAGCCACTGATAATTTGTTTTCAGTGTCTGCGGCTGTGAATGATGGTTGCAAATTTCTTGTCAATGAAAAGGGTGAATATGTCCATGTTTCGGCAGAAAAGAGTGGATTTGAGTGTGAAATTGTGTCGAAAGGGCGACTGTATTTCCTCTCAGTAATCAGGTTGTGTGCTTGGGGAGGGGCAGCAGCCTCTTTGGTCACTACTAATGACGAAACAGAGATATGGCACAGAAGATTGGGCCACCCTGGCATTGTGTGCATGTCAAGGATGATGAGAGATAATTTTCTGAATGATCTGAAGGGCAGCACTGCAGAAATTGAGAAAGTCGTTACTCATTGTGATGCGTGCATTCGGGGGAAGCAGAGTAAGACTCCACTGCCTACCTCCATGGGTGCAGAGTCTACAGAGAGACTGCAGCTTGTCCACATGGACGTCATGGGGGAGATGCCAGTTTTTGGGCTGGGTGGAGAGCGGTACTTGCTGGTCCTGCTAGACGACTTCTCGCACAAGTGTGAAGCTCGATCGTTCAGCTCCAAGGCTGAGGTAGGCCAGCTTGTCCAAGAAATCCTTCTGAAATGGGAAGTATCCACCAAATGTAAAGTGGGTACTGTGAGGCCTGATAGGGGAACTGAATTTGTAAACAGTGACCTGTCTCAGTTTTTCTCACGTAAAGGGATAACGCATCAAACAAGCGCTCCTTATACGCCTGAGCAGAATGGAAAGGTTGAGAGAATTAACAGAGTAATCAAGGAAAGAGTGAGGGCTTTGCTTTTTGATGCTGAAGCAGGGCCTGAGCTGTGGCCTGAAGCAGTTCGCACGGTTGTTTATTTGTTAAACTTCAGTGCAGTAAGGGGCAAGAATGCATGTCCTAATGAGCTGTTCTATGGAGGGAAACCTACGTGCAAGTACTTCAAGATCTGGGGTTGTCTTGCATATGTTAGGCTGCCAGAACGGCAGCTGACAGCGTTGGGTCCCCGCTCTGTTGCTGGCATGTTCGTGGGGTACGCACAAGGGTCAAAGGCGTACCGGGTGCTGGTGAAAGGAAAAATTGTTGTGAGCAAGGATGTGCGGTTCGTAGAAGACGAACTAGGGTATTCAGTGGCCTCTCCAGAGGGAGAGCACAGAGAGAAGGATGTACAGGGTCTGTTTGTGTCTGATGATGATGATGATGTGGAGTTGGTGGAAGAAGTACAAGAGAGAGTTGTTGATGTTCCAAGGCAGCTGGCGGTAGAGCCGGCGTTACATGTCGGCAATCTCAGGGATGCGTTACTGCGAGCCCGAGGACTTCTTCAACAACTGCCACCGGCTGATGCTGACCAGCAAATGAGTGAGGAGGATGAAGAAAGAGAAGAAGTGAACCAGAGTGAGGAGGATGACAGAGTTGATGGGGCGGATGGTCAAGACGATGACCCCGGACGCGATGCAGAAATTGATTCTGCTGGGGAAGAAGAAAGAAGGGGTGGGGGAAGATATGATCTGAGAGCAAGCGTGGCTCCACCTGACAGGTTTGTGCCTGGTGCAAATGCAACAAGTGTACGGGTACATGCTGCTGTGATTGAAAGGGGCGGGGAAGAGAAAATGAGCGCTGCAGATTTGGTCATCCCCAAGCACATTGGGGAAGCTATGTCTAGCCCTCAAAAGGAGTATTGGAAACAGGCTATGCAAGAGGAACTGGACGCGATTGAAGAGTGTGACACATTTGAGGTTGTAAATAGGCCTGAAGGTGCAAAAGTCATTCCTCTCATCTGGGTGTTTGCACTTAAAACTGATGAATTTGGGGATGTGGTCCGATTCAAGGCAAGATTGGTCGCGCAGGGATGCCGTCAGGTTGAGGGTATTGACTGTGACCAAACTTTCGCTCCTGTGAGCACGCATGCTTGTAGACGGGTGCTGTTGAACATTGCAGCGACTGAAAATATGTCCATTCATCAAGTGGACATCAAAACTGCCTTTTTGAATGGAGAGCTCGAGGAGGAAGTGTACGTGTCACAGCCTCCAGGGTTTTCTAATGGAAACAAGAAGGACGTGTACCGCCTGGAGAAAGCTTTGTACGGCCTGAAACAGGCACCCAGGGCCTGGCACAAGAGGTTGACCAGGGACTTGGGAGAAATGGGTTTTAAGCCATGCTTGAGTGATCCCGGATTATTCATCAATGCGGGAATAGGGGAAGCACGTGTGTTTATTGTCACGTATGTGGATGACTTACCGATAATCAGTAAGGATGATACTCGTGTGCAGGAGATCAAGTGTGAGCTTAAGAGTAGGTTCAAAATTCATGACTTGGGGGAAGTCAAGAATTTTCTGGGAAGCGAAGTGAAGAGAGATAGAGAGAAGGGAGTGTTAGTGATCACTAACACTCAGAAAATTCGGGACTTGGCACAGTCCTTTGGGATTGAGGAAGGGGGACGGGTGTACAATACACCCATGTGTAAGAGCTTTGTAGCAACGGAGCAGCCACAGGGTGAGGTGGCTGAGGAGGTGGTGGGGTCAGGTTCTAAACTGCCTGATGGTCATAGGTATCTAAAGCTCATCGGCTCGCTGCAGTATTTGGCAAATACCACGCGTCCAGATATCTCGCAAGCTGTCAGCTTGCTGGCGCGCTACCGTGCAGCTCCCACAACTGCTCATTACAAGGCAGGACTGAGAGTTGTAAGTTATCTTCTTGGTACTAAGGAGATGGGGCTGGTATATGGGGGCACTGGGCAGCAGACCCTTGAAGGGTATGTTGATTCCGATTTTGCAGGAGACATGGATACACGGAAATCCACAACAGGATTTGTGTTCATGTTGAATGGAGGTGCAGTCTCTTGGGAAAGCAAGAAACAGCAGTCCGTCGCCACATCTACGGTGGAGGCGGAGTATATAGCTGTAAGCCATGCAATCAAAGAGGGAGTGTGGCTTGGTAGCTTGCTGGGGGAGTTGGGAAGAGTAGTGAGAGGGGTGAAGCTCATGATGGATAACATGGGCTGCATCGCTAACCTGCAGAATCATGTGCTGTCAAAATACACAAAGCACATAAGTGTGTGTTATCATCAGGCTCGAGAGAAGGTTGCATGGGGTCAAATTCTGCGCGAGTATGTGGCCACCGATGAGAATGTGGCGGATCTGTTCACAAAACCATTGAACAGCCCGTCCTTCTTGAAGCACAGGGACAGCCTTAGGATGGGGAATGGTGTAACGGGCGAGAATGAGAGAAGGGGAGAGTAATGGACTTGTGACTGTACAAAACAAAACTCAGTTAGTAATGAACAGACATTGAACTTTATAAGTGAGTGTCCAAAAGGGGAAGTATTGTTGTGTATTGGGAGAGAGATAACATAAGGTACGGATCTGCTTGAGCGGAGATACATATACGTAAGTATGGGAGCTCTCTCTCGTTCACACCATTGGTTTTGGACACGTCACATAAAGTGAATAGAGGGACATATGATGTGAAAAGAAAAACGCCTGCATCATGACACAAAAATTGCCGTTATGTATTAGGAGACCTGGAGAGAAAGTTCTCCGTGGGTGACATGAGTTCATAGCCTATCACGCAAGTACAGATTTCAGTCAGTGAAGTTCAAAGAACCATGATGGAGATCCTATCGTGAGTGTACACGTGTAGGACAGGTGTATAAGTTAAAGCATAAGTCTGTACTTCGTGGGTGTGACAAGTGTACTTCACACACTTAGGATGTGGTGATAAAGTACACTTCTCAGCGGTGATCTGCGATTGTGCATAACGAACGATCAGGCTAGGAGGGGCAGGTCGGCAGCGTGGTCCTCAGACAGTTGGAACTTCATCTTTGAGTTGCCTGGAGTCCTTTGAGTGTGAACACTAAAGGACCTGTCTGAGACCTGCCGGAGTATTGCTCTCACTGATATCATGCTATACTTGTGCATGTGGGCTGCGTGAGAGAATATCGGTAAGACTCAGTTAGAGCATCGGCAGTGCTTGGTACATGATAAAACATAAGTGTTAATGAGTGCCATTTAGTTGTGAAGACTGAATAACATTCAGTACTGTGCAGGAGGTTGTTGTTTTCTGTCTTTTGAGACTGTGCGAGCTGCATAAGTGTAGTGTATACACGTGTGGGCAGCGGTAAGAACACCTCCTGATAAAACTTGTACGTTGATGGAAGACATTGTGTTGTTTAGTTACTGGTGTAAGTATGATACTGATAGAGAGCAATGTACGTGACTCGTACAGGTGGTCAGTTACGAGGACGACGTCATAACTGATGCGAATGCTTGAGTATGTGACAGATACTTACGGTTGCGAACAGGTAATAAACAACACCATGTAAAGAGACAGTTGGAACTTCATCTTTGAGTTGCCTGGAGTCCTTTGAGTGTGAACACTAAAGGACCTGTCTGAGACCTGCCGGAGTATTGCTCTCACTGATATCATGCTATACTTGTGCATGTGGGCTGCGTGAGAGAATATCGGAGGTTGTTGTTTTCTGTCTTTTGAGACAGTGCGAGCTGCATAAGTGTAGTGTATACACGTGTGGGCAGCGGTGGTCAGTTACGAGGACGACGTCATAACTGATGCGAATGCTTGAGTATGTGACAGATACTTACGGTTGCGAACAGGTGCTTATTCTATAAATACGGACATCAACTCCAACACAACAAACTGTCTCTGGGTACTGTTGGGGGATGCTGGTCTCAGGGGAAACAGGACACAGAAATTCCTCAGACTGGGCTGGAGTCACACTGAGACCGATACGACAGGCCCCTCTGAGGTGCTCCACAAAGATGACATCTCTGCTCTCTCGCCATATACCCCCACCCATGTATATACGATAAGCTTTGGAGGAAGCTGAATAACCGGTGAGCATTCCCGGCACAGTTTTAGGTGCAAAGACTGGCCTCTGTACATCTGGAATATGCACATATGCTAGGCAGCCCCATATGCGCAGAAGTGAGACATCAGGCTTATATCCCCAGAATAACTCAAAGGGGGTAAGGTCCCTGCCTGTACTTGGGCCCATGTTGAGCAGGGTGCATGCTGTCTCCGGTGCTTCTTTCCAGAGGGTGGGACTGGCTGCAGCAAAGGCCAGGATGGTATGGGTTCTTTCCTTCAGGGTTCGGTTGGCTCGTTCTGCCACTCCATTCTGCTGTGGGGTGTAGGGAGCAGAGGTCTCCAGCTTAGTCCCCTGGGAGGCACAGAACTCCTTGAACCGAGCATTGATAAATTCAGTTCCTCTGTCACATCTGATACACTTCACAGTAGTTTTCCTTTGTGTCTGCCAGTAAACGAGTAAGTCCCTGACTGCTGCGCTGATGGTGTCTTTGGACTTTACTGGGATAACAGCTTTCCACTGAGAGGCTTCATCTAGAACAGTAACCCACAAGCGTTCACCAGTAATAGCTGCATGTGTAATAGGACCCACAGTATCTATGTGCACTCTGTCAAGGGGTTCCAAGGCAGGTCTGTTGCTGGTTCCAAAAGAGGGTCTGGCAGTCTTTCCTTCAATACACGCTTCACAGTGCACCGGGCAGTTAGTACAGGGAGAGAGAGAGGTGTCGATCCCAGTCACCAGGTTCTCCTTAGCCAGGCGCTGCATCCACGTGTCTCCAGGGTGTCCCATTCTGCTATGCCATAAGTAACGTCTGGCACAGTTGTGTGACAGAGGACTGGACTTTGACTGTTTGGTTGCACTAGCTGCATGCTTTAACGTGCTGGTCCCTCTCACTGCAACTACACTGTGAATGTAGTACAGTCCCATCTCTGCAGTGACTTGGGCTTTCCAGTGGTTCGGTCCACTGACATACGAAAAGGCACCCACATTGTCTGTTTGGATTACTGCACCGTCCCTAAAGGCAGCAGACACTGACAGGATGTTGGTGGTAGCTGAGGGAACACACTGCACATGGTGAATCCAGAAGGGAATGCGTTGAGGACTCAAAATACAGATTGACCCAGATGCAATGATACAACCAGTGGCATCAGAGGTAGCCAAGTGCAGGGGGATTGGTTTGGCATGGATGATTGGATTATGCAGCAATGTCACGTCATTTACTCGGTGCACTGACGCCCCACTGTCTACTAGCCAGGAGTGCAGCAAGGGTTTACTGATCGTACTGTCCAGGACATTGTGGGATACTGTGTACTGCATACCTTCTGGAGGAGGTGGAGGTGGAGCAAGAGGCTGAAACCATGCAGGGAAGGCTTCTGCACCGTGATGGGCCAGTTGAGCCACTGGAGGATGGGGCCCACCCACTGGAGGCTGGCCCTGAGGCCACATGCCTTGCAGTTGCTGGACTGCTGCTACCACGTTCCTCTGGGTCTCCTCGTCCCTGCGCCTCTTTCTGCAGTCTCTCCAGTAATGGCCCTTTTTGTTGCAGTAGTTGCACACTCCCTTGGGATCAGGGGGACCAGCGGACTGCTGAGTGGTGGCTGCACTCGCTGCTGGCGGGTTGCTGGCTCCACTAGTGCCTGGGGTAATGGCCAGGACTCTGGGCTGGCGGGGAGCTGTCTCATCAAAACCCAGGGCTGCTACAGTGGTGCGCAGGAGTACAGCCACCTTGTTGAGTGGGTGTGCGACGGCTATGGACAGGCTGCTAGGCTCCTTAGCTGCTTCAGGGAGACCCTGCACTATTTGGGTCGCTACAAACCCATCCATCAGGTGATGATTATTCCTGTGGAGGCAGGCTTTAAGATTGAGCATGCGGTTCACATATTAAGAAATTGTTTCATCATGTCTCATCCCTTGACCCATTTCTTGCAACCAGTCCATGTTTGCCTGAAGATTGTGACCACCAATGAATTTCCTGCATATGTACTCATAAGCATCATATGCAGATGCCATCTCAGCCAGTTCGCCCTGCCACTCCTTTGGCACAGATTCGTACAACAGTAACAAAGCTGCTGCATCATGCAACGTGCCTGGCATGGCCTGCAACACTGCAGGGAGAGATCCCTTTGCCTCATTAGTTGCCATATATGCACTCTTCTAGATCAGAATATTGTGTCCCTTTTTGTAAACTTCTGAGCTTGGCGTTTCCTGTATGACCCGGCACGAGGGTGTTTAGCCTGGCGACACTCTTGTTGTGTGTCGAGTAACAAGCAGTGTCGACTGTGAATAAGGTGACTTGACTGGCAACAGTGAAGTAGCAAACACCCGAAGTGCTTTTGATGTCCCAATCAAGTCTTACAATGCTTATTGCTTTCTCTCATCACTCAGCAATTCAAACTACTCTATCTACGAAATTACTGATAGTCTGCATTACCGATGTCCGATGAGCTAAAACATTAGCACCTTTCTAATACACATTATCTAGACCCTTTCCTAATCCATTGTTCTTGTGCACGTCATGTCCTGACAACAGTTTACCTGTATGACCCGGCACGAGGGTGTTTAGCCTGGCGACACTCTTGTTGTGTGTCGAGTAACAAGCAGTGTCGACTGTGAATAAGGTGACTTGACTGGCAACAGTGAAGTAGCAAACACCCGAAGTGCTTTTGATGTCCCAATCAAGTGCCTCATTCCTTCGAGCCAGGAGCATATAGCTTTTCGAGCAAACCGTGTCCGATCACCTCATCCTCCCTTATTAACGTATAATTGGTCTAGATTGGTTCTGGCAGAACTCCTAGGTTCTGCCACCTATTACTCATTCTAATAAATGTTCTCACTGGTAATTGGAACT
Organism: Botryococcus braunii; assembly: GCA_002005505.1. NCBI lineage: Eukaryota > Viridiplantae > Chlorophyta > Trebouxiophyceae > Botryococcus > Botryococcus braunii. The sequence goes on along the minus strand of KV908575.1, from coordinate 131,545 downwards.
GATCTGGCCACTATTACTCTTCTGAGGGAAAGGCACCAAAATATTCTATCACTATTATAACACTTCCCCTTGCCTTTTCCTCACAAAAACTTGGCCAAACCCAGAGCCTCACGATGTCCTTGAAATACCTGCCTTGCCAAAGGCTTTGTGAATATATCTGCCACATTCCTTGCAGAAGGAACGTATTTCACATCAACTTGACCCAATGCAATAGCTTCCCGCGCAAAGTGGAAGCTGATAGCGATGTGCTTAGAATGCTTAGAGAACACTGGATTTCTGAGATGATTGATGCATCCCTGATTATCACAGTGAATTTTTACAATCCATGGAGAAATCCCAATTTCCTCAAGGAATCCCTTCATCCAATTGGCCTCTTTGACAGCTGCACTTGCTGCCATGAACTCAGCTTCTACAGTGGATGTGGCAACTGCAGACTGCTTCTTGCTCCCCCAAACTACAGCTCCACCAAACACTCTGATGACATATCCTGTAGTGGAAAATCGATGATCTTGATCCCCACCATAATCTGCATCAACAAAACCCTCTAGCTCTGTGTCCTTCCCTCCAAGGACCAAAACGAGATCTCTGGTTGCCTTCAGATATTTCAACACTCTGATGGCTTCATTCCAGTGAGCAGTAGTAGGGGTAATCCTATACCGGGAAAGCACTCCCACCGCCTGTGAAATATCAGGCCTAGTGGTATTTGCAATGTACAACAGTGACCCAACCAGTTCACAGTACCTGTGTCCTGGTGGAAGTGGGCTTCCAGCGCCAATGCTGTCACTGTTGTCCTTGGACATAGGTCGCTGTGTGGCTACAAAATCTTTGGTCATAGGGGTGTCAGGCCCCACAGACTCCAGATCCAGCCCAAATTTCTCAACCAATGCATCAATCTTAGGGATGCAGCTTAATGAAATCAGCCCTTTATCCCTATCTCTCATCACTTGACAGCCCAGGAAATCTTTTACCTCTCCTAAATCATGGATGGTGAACTCTTGCTTGAGTAACCCCTTCACTCTCTCAATCTCTCCCATTCCCTTGGAAACAATCAGTATGTTGGGTTTTGTACTTCATTATGTCATGTTAATTAACGTGCGTGCGTGCGTGCACGTGCGTGCGTGCGTGCGTGTGTGAAGGTACAATCACATGTAATAATTAGCTGTAAGTTAACCAAGCAGTTAACTCAAGGTAAAGACATCTTGACAATGGCTATGAACGATCAATCTATGAGTATTAATGCATTGAGAGATATTTATTCTATGGCTGTAAATACCTTCCAGCCTTTAGTGGCTGGAAGACATGCATCTAGAGTTAATAAATGTGTTACTGTAGGATAAGGGTCCAAATTCTGTGGATAGGAACCCTGAGCATGTCCTAATGTTCGTGAAAAAGGCCAGTAGCAGTGCTGGACAGCGCGTTTCCCACGCGCTGATCTGAGTACAGATAGCCAGAGAACCCGGACCACCAGGCAGTCATTCGATCTCTTTGGCTTGTTAAGCCGACTCCTGAATGGACTCATGTGAATTGCTTTCTTTCTCTCTCACTTGTTGTGAGAAACTTCTGTGGAAGCAATTGCTATACGTGGTAAGTCGGGGCTCTGCCGGTCATGTTTTTGATCACGGCCATAAGTGCCGTTTTGATGATCAGAGACTAATATGGGTATGTGAATGTTGCAGAATTGTTCATCAGTTTGACGCTGTCGACTATGTATGTCTTGGTCAAACTGATTAAGTACATGGTAAGTCAGCTATGTGACGGCTGAGGGGTGCTTATAGATAAGGTTCATCATATGCAATGAACTAAAGGTGTTAGTGTGTTCACAGGATGATATACTTGTGAGTATGGTCATCATTTATGATTAATATAACACCTTTGGATCTTTGCAGGTAAGACTATTTAGTGTGTGTGTTCGTTCGACAGTAGTTTGTAAGTCATTCGATCTCTTTGGCTTGTTAAGCCGACTCCTGAATGGACTCATGTGAATTGCTTTCTTTCTCTCTCACTTGTTGTGAGAAACTTCTGTGGAAGCAATTGCTATACGTGAATTGTTCATCAGTTTGACGCTGTCGACTATGTATGTCTTGGTCAAACTGATTAAGTACATGGATGATATACTTGTGAGTATAGTCATCATTTATGATTAATATAACACCTTTGGATCTTTGCAGATCACAATGGTACTGGGCCCACATCCATGGGGTCTCGACGCTTAGAGGCGCAGCGAGCGAACGCCACCCTCTTTGACGTTAAACATCTCCGCAGAGGATGCTTCTACTGTGACGCGTGCGAAAAGTATTTTGTTGGGAAAGTCCCGTTAGTGCAAGTTGCATCGGCCATCGATCCTGTTATCTATTTGAACGATATTGTGACATTGGACTTGCCTGGAAAGAAACACAAACAAACGTACGCATTGGAAGTGAAGTAAAGTATCCCTATCGACCGTTTAGGGAGCCGTTGGTTGACTAAGCTTGAAAGTTCTGGGAATTGAATTTTGTACAGCACAGGTATTGGGTTGGTTCACTGCATAAAGAAGTTGAAGAGCTGTCAAACTCTGGCATTGAACGTCCCTTGAATACATCGCTGTATCGCTTTTTAATTGTAATTGAGATCCTTAAGTCATTAGCTGCTGAATTTGATCACAGATTGCCTTCATGAGTGGGTCAGCTGGTGCATCTGCTCCTGGTGGAGCAACTGGTACAGGTGTTACTGCAGCTGTTGTATCAGGCAGAACAGGAGACCCACTAAACCCAGTCTATAACACACAGAAGTTGGCCCAATCACTTGATGTGTTATGCATAAATGGTTTCAGATGGATGAAGGATGTAGAGAATGTTGCTAGTAGCAAGAAAATCAAGGTGTGTTTGGATGAGGAACATCCTGACACACCAGGTGATGCTTTGGCTAAGAGCCTAGTTACTGAAAAAATTCCAGATGAGTGGGTTGATGCAGCTCTGGACAAGCCTTCAGCCAAGCAGGCGTATGACTGGCTGAAAGGCAAGTTCACAGGCGGAAAGAACCAGAAGCTCATGTCAAAATGGGCCTTTCTGCTTGACTCGGGTAAAATTGAGGATGCCCAGACTTACATGGCATTTGTGGCCATGAAGTACAAGCTGGCTAGAGGTTTGAGGGCTAACAAACACCCTGTTGATGAGGAGCGCCTTGCCATGGGTATAGTTAGCTGTCTTCCCAAGGCCTTTACCCACAGTCAGTCCCATTTGTATGATTCATGTGTGGGGAAAGATGAGGATGAGGTTGTATCTCGTATCAGTGCATGTGCCAAGTTTCTGGGCATTGATCAGGAGAAAGCTCCCTCTGCTTCTGCAAATCTTGTTCCCTCTGGTTCCCCTAGACCAAAGAATGCACCTGGGTTTGATGGCAATAGACCCAGGGGCATGCCCCATGACGTGCCTACCAACTTTCATGGGTGCTGGTTCTGCTTAGAGGAGGGTCACATCAGGCTGAATTGTCAAAAGTACAAAGATGATTGCGCCAGAAGGGCTGCAATCCTGGCTGGCAGAGGGCGACCTCAAAATCCTGTAGGAGGAATGGCAACTACATACTCCTCTGACTCGGGTGAATTGTCCTCACAGTGGGTGATAGATTCTGGGGCCTCCACACATGTGTGTAATGATGTACGTCTGATGCATAATGTTCACTGTATCCAATTCCAAAGGGTTTAAATCTAGCCACTGGCGAACACGTGGCGCAGCGTAAGGCATGTGGGACTGTGTGCTTGGTGGATCAGCAGGGAAATACATGCATATTGAGAGACGTTGAACTTGTTCCAACTGCATTGGAAAATTTAATGTCAGTGTCTGCTGGAGTTGTTGATGGTTTAAATTTTTCAACAAATCCACTAGGAGAAGTCACACATGTTTGCTGTCAGAAGTCATCGTTTCGAGTAGAAGTGACAAAAGAAAGAGGACTATACTTCTGCTCAGTGATATGTCAGTCAGTAAAGTTGCCCCATGTTGCTGGCATTGCACACAAGTGTTCAGAGTACGACTTATGGCATGCAAGACTAGGACACCCTAGCAGTAAAAACATGGAACGCTTGCAAACCGAAGATATGGTGAAAGGCATTGAGACGTCATTATCACCTTGCAATCATGGTCACTCACATTGTGAGGTTTGTGTTCTGGGGAAGCAGACTAGAGAGAGCTACCCACGCTCTCCGGCAACGGCTACAGAGCGATTAGAGATTGTCCACATGGATATTGTGGGTGAACTGCCTGTACCGGGTGCTGAAGGAGAGAGATACATGCTCACCATGCTGGATGATTTCTCAAAGGCGGGTGTTGCAAGGGCATGGGTCCTGAAGTCTCAGGTGGGTGATGCTGTTAGAGCAATTCTCCTGTACTTAGAAAATCAGAGTGGCCATACTGTAAAAGTTGTCAGGACTGATAGAGGGACTGAGTTTGTAAACTCAGATTTGCGTGAGTTCTTTCAGTCAAAGGGGATAAGACACGAGACGTCTGCCCCTTATACTCCGCAACAAAATGGCCGGGCGGAACGCTTTAACCGTTCCTTGAAAGAGAAGGTTAGAATGTTGCTGCTACAGGCTAAGGCTCCACAAAGCTTGTGGACCGAAGCGCTGCCTACTGCTGTTAGGTTACTAAACCTCAGGGCAATTAAGGGGAAGACTGCTACCCCTTATGAGCTATTATTTGGCAGGAAGCCTGCTGTTCATTACTTGAGGGTATTTGGCTGTCTGGCATACATCAAAACGCCTGACAAGGATCTGTCTGCCTTTTCTCCTAGATCAGAGGCAGGAATGTTTGTCGGGTACGAACCAGCATCTAAGGCATATAGAGTGCTGGTTGGGGATAAGATCAAGGTGTCAAAAAATGTGAAATTTTTTGAAGACAAATTGGGTATCCACACTCTCTCTACAGATACCCAACTGCCCCCTGATTTCCCACGTGATGTAAACTGTGATCAGGTGCCAAGCTCTGCAGACGAAGAGGACTGGGATTTTGTCCCAGTTGACATTGCTGAGGCAGTGGACATGAACAGGGAAGCTGGAAGGGGAGAAGACCAAATCCTACCAGCTAACCTAGAAGTGTTGCAGAGACTCAATGAAGTACTAAGGCAACAAGCTCAGGCGGAAGAGAGTGGAAACAGGGATACACATGGTCCAGGCGTCTCAGGGGAAGAGTCAATGGGCCCTGGGGATGAGCAGGAACAGCCAGGAGATGGTGAAAATGATCCCGGTAGTGACTCGGATCAGGACCGCTCATCACAGGAGTCTGACAGTGGGGATGAGGCGCAGGTTAGGGTAAGAGGTGGGATGAGTAGGTATGATCTTAGAGAGACACTTGCTCAACCTGATAAGTATATACCTGCATCTTACTTTGTCAAAGACGATGCGATAGCAGGAGCAACAAGGGTCACATCACCTAACCAAAATGGTGCAAAGGAGAAGGAGGTCCTGTCCTCTAGGAATGTAAAAATCCCTAACGATTGGTTTGAGGCGAGGAATTCACCTCAATGGGTATACTGGATGGAGGCTATGAATGAGGAAATGGACTCAATTGAGTCTCATGAGACATTTGAATACTGTCACAAGCCTTCCCATGCCAAGGTGATCCCACTGAAGTGGGTTTATGCAATTAAAACTGATGGTTTTGGGGATGTAATCAGGTTCAAGGCGAGGCTTGTGGCACAAGGATGCAAACAAAGACCAGGGGTGGATTATTTTGAGACTTTTGCTCCTGTCAGTACACACTCGTCCAGGCGTGTGCTTCTGAATCTGGCAAACGCTAAGGGATGGAAGGTACATCAGGTAGATATTAAAACTGCCTTTCTTAATGGGTCCTTAGAGGAGGAAGTTTATGTAACTCAAACCCCCTGTTTCTCTAATGGTGATTCGAGTAGAGTATGTAAGCTTCTGAAATCATTGTATGGCCTGAAGCAGGCCCCACGCGCGTGGCATAAGCGCCTTGTTGAAGAGCTTAGCAAGTTTGGCTTTACTGCCTGCAAAAGCGATTCATCACTGTTTGTCAACAAGGAATCCTATGAGTCACATGTTTACTTGCTGACTTATGTTGATGACTTGTTGATTGTATGCAAGGAAGGGGAAACCATTGAGCAAGTCAAATCTAAGCTCACTTGTAGTTTCTCTATTCATGATCTTGGTGAGATTAAATCATTTCTGGGATGTGAAATCACCAAAGATGAGACCACTGGGAGCCTCAAGATGACTAACGTATTAAAAATTGAGAGGCTGGTGGAGGAGTATGGACTTCCTGCACAAGGCAGGGATGTTGATACTCCAATGGCGCATGGGTTTGTCACTTCACAAAATCCAGAGCCACCCTTGGGGGCTGGTGGTGAGCAGGTAGGAGCAGGCACACCATTGCCAGAGGGTCACAGGTATCTGGAGCTCGTGGGATCACTACAATACCTAGCTACCACAAATAGGCCTGACATAGCTCAGGCTGTGGGGGTTTTGAGTCGGTTCAGGGGGCAACCTACGACAGCGCATTGGAATGGTGCTATAAGAGTACTGAGGTACTTAAATTGCACTAAGGAAATGGGCATAATGTACACTAACTCTGGTGACAATGAGTTGGTGGGATACGTGGATGCAGATTTTGCTGGTGACTTGGATGGAAGAAAATCAACCACAGGGTTTGTTCTTCTTCTAAACGGGTCAGCAGTGTCTTGGTGCAGCAAGAAGCAATCTTCAGTGTCTACATCTACTGTGGAAGCTGAATTTGTTGCGACTGCTGCGGCAGTAAAGGAGGTAATGTGGATGGGTGGTATGCTGGAAGAGCTTGGAGTCACAGTGAAGACTGTCAAGCTATTCTGTGACAATCAAGGGGCTATACAGCACTTGAAAAATCACATAGTGTCAAAGTTCACTAAGCATATCAGCATCAGCTATCATTATGCACGTGAGAAAGTGGCTTGGGGGCAGATTGACCCTGTCTATGTTGCTACATCTGAAAATGTAGCAGATATGTTTACCAAACCACTGGCATCTGCTGCATTTGAGAAGCATAGGGCTAAATTGAGTGTGTCAGGACCTGCTTTTAATTAACTGACATGTGAAGCAAGGGGAAGATTGTTGGGTTTTGTACTTCATTATGTCATGTTAATTAACGTGCGTGCGTGCGTGCACGTGCGTGCGTGCGTGCGTGTGTGAAGGTACAATCACATGTAATAATTAGCTGTAAGTTAACCAAGCAGTTAACTCAAGGTAAAGACATCTTGACAATGGCTATGAACGATCAATCTATGAGTATTAATGCATTGAGAGATATTTTTTCTATGGCTGTAAATACCTTCCAGCCTTTAGTGGCTGGAAGACATGCATCTAGAGTTAATAAATGTGTTACTGTAGGATAAGGGTCCAAATTCTGTGGATAGGAACCCTGAGCATGTCCTAATGTTCGTGAAAAAGGCCAGTAGCAGTGCTGGACAGCGCGTTTCCCACGCGCTGATCTGAGTACAGATAGCCAGAGAACCCGGACCACCAGGCAGTCATTCGATCTCTTTGGCTTGTTAAGCCCACTCCTGAATGGACTCATGTGAATTGCTTTCTTTCTCTCTCACTTGTTGTGAGAAACTTCTGTGGAAGCAATTGCTATACGTGGTAAGTCGGGGCTCTGCCGGTCATGTTTTTGATCACGGCCATAAGTGCCGTTTTGATGATCAGAGACTAATATGGGTATGTGAATGTTGCAGAATTGTTCATCAGTTTGACGCTGTCGACTATGTATGTCTTGGTCAAACTGATTAAGTACATGGTAAGTCAGCTATGTGACGGCTGAGGGGTGCTTATAGATAAGGTTCATCATATGCAATGAACTAAAGGTGTTAGTGTGTTCACAGGATGATATACTTGTGAGTATAGTCATCATTTATGATTAATATAACACCTTTGGATCTTTGCAGGTAAGACTATTTAGTGTGTGTGTTCGTTCGACAGTAGTTTGTAAGTCATTCGATCTCTTTGGCTTGTTAAGCCGACTCCTGAATGGACTCATGTGAATTGCTTTCTTTCTCTCTCACTTGTTGTGAGAAACTTCTGTGGAAGCAATTGCTATACGTGAATTGTTCATCAGTTTGACGCTGTCGACTATGTATGTCTTGGTCAAACTGATTAAGTACATGGATGATATACTTGTGAGTATAGTCATCATTTATGATTAATATAACACCGTTGGATCTTTGCAGATCACACAGTAGATCATCTACATAAATCAACACAAATGACTTTCCTCCATCGACTGAGCACTTCACATAGACCCCAGCATCACTCTTGCACACTTCATAGCCCATGGTATGCAGCTTCTCATTAAGGGTCTTATGCCATGCCCTTGGAGCTTGCTTCAGGCCATACAATGCCTTCTTCAAGCGACACACTGTGTTCCCATCCCATTTTCAAACCCAGGAGGTTGTGTGACATACACCTCCTCCTCTAATTCTCCATTCAGGAAAGCAGTCTTGACATCCACCTGGTGAATTTCAAGACCCTCTTGTGCAGCCACTGACAGTAAGGCTCTCCTGGATCCATAACTGCTAGTTGGTGCAAAGACTTCCATGACATCTACTCCAGGAATTTGCCTGCATCCTTGAGCTACCAGCCTAGCCTTGAACCTCAGCACATTGCCATGGGCATCCATTTTCACTGAAAAGATCCAATGGACTGGAAGTACTTTATGACCACGAGGTCTCGGGACATACTCCATGACCTCGTGGGCTGCTCTTCTTGCATAGCAGCCTTCCAATATTCCCACTGAGGGGACTTCTGTGCCTCCCTCAAGCTGGAAGGCACACTAATCTTCCCAAACCGTACCCCTGTGTGCTTCCCCTGATCTGGCTTGCTCTCACTCTCTCTTTCACCCACTACTCTTTCGCTGACTGACGCTGCACTGCACCAGGGTGCAGTTTGTGAGGAGTCTGACTTTCCTCGCTGCTCTCTCTCTCTCTCTTAGACTCACAGTTTGCCCTTTCGAGCTTACTGCTTCGCACTCTCACATCATCCTCCCAGACACAGGTATCTCTCGGAAAGCTCTTGTAATTGGGCAAATTCTCACACTGTCCAAGCTTCCGATTCACCTCCTCATCCACACTCTTACATGACTGACGTGCTTCAGCCTCGTCAGAGCTCTCACAGGCAATTGAACCACTCTGCACAGCTTGGACACTTGGTCTGTCTTGGTGATGTGCCCATGTCTCTCTCTCTCTCTGTCTGCTCCCTGCCAAACATGAGCGCTGGGGCGCAGGTGTGAAAGGTTATGGGCAATCGGCTTTCCCTGTACAAAGCAGACAGGTCGTCAATAGACGAAGTTACTCCAGCTACAGTCCGTACGACTGTCTGCTGAGTGCCACACACAACTGTCGGACAAGACTAGCATCTGGTGATGCCCAGCATCTTTCACAACCAGTTCCGTTACATCATTATCTTGTACACAAGCACCGATCAAGCAATCACTAGATAAGGCTCTAGACGGCTACGTTCAAGTACATGCCTATACTCCCTGAAGTCACTGTCCCTTATCTGTTTGAGTGACTACAGGGTACACTAAGCTTGTTCACTCTCACAATAGCAACAATGATACAACACACACTGCCGCACCGTACCTGTACAAAGCAGACAGGTCGTCAATAGACGAAGTTACTCCAGCTACAGTCCGTACGACTGTCTGCTGAGTGCCACACACAACTGTCGGACAAGACTAGCATCTGGTGATGCCCAGCATCTTTCACAACCAGTTGGTATTCACTCCGGTGGGGCAGCCTTAAGAGTTCATCCGACAAACGTGTGATCTAGATAGGATTGTACCTTATGTTCGAAAACGTCCAGAATCTGCCGTGTCTCAAGGTACCTTATGTTCTCAATGGACCCATATCCTAATAGTGCACACATGAAGATCACTTAAAGCACAAGGCATTCAATAATAATGTTCAGAACTCAACACTTCCCCTTGCCTGCATGCTTTAAGTGTATCTTCTCAAACCTAGTGAATCACGATGACCAACAAACACGGGCTTGGCAAGTGGCTTGGTCATAATGTCAGCCACATTGCGTGCAGATTCCACATAGAGGATATCTACCTGCCCAAGTGCCATAGCTTCCCTAGCGTAGTGGAAGCTTACTGCAACGTGCTTTGTGAATTTGGAATACAGGGGGTTCCGTAAATTAGAAATGCATCCTTGGTTGTCACAGAAAATTTTGACCCTCCAAGGTGCAGCCCCTATCTCTTCCAAGAAGCCCCTTAGCCAGTTGGCTTCCTTCACAATATGGCCAGCTGCCATAAACTCAGCTTGCACAGTTGAGGTAGCAACTGAGCTCTGCTTCTTGCTTCCCCAAACCACGGCACTACCATAGACTGATAGAACATAGCCAGTGGTGGAATACCTGTGGTCCAGGTCCCCAGCATAGTCGGCATCAACATAGCCTTCTAGCTCAGGGCCCTTTCCACCCAGAGTAAGAGCTAACTCTCTGGTATCTCTCAAGTACTTCAGCACTCGAATGGCCTCATTCCAGTGTGAGGTAGTGGGTGTCATTCTATACCTTGACAACACTCCAACAGCCTGAGAAATGTCAGGCCGGGTCGTATTGGCTATGTACAGTAACGATCCAATTAACTCGCAGTATCGATGACCAGGTGGCAGAGGGGTACCAGCCCCATGTGACATACCATCTGAGGACTCGGGTCTGCTGCTAGCCACGAAGTCCTTGGACATGGGGGTATCAACCCCACGTCCATCATCAGCAACGCCAAACTTCTCCACAAGAGCATCAATCTTGGGAGTGCAACTCATGGAAATAGTGCCCTGAACTCTATTGCGTAGGACCTGACACCCCAGGAAATCATTCACCTCTCCCAAATCATGGATGGTGAAGTCCTTCTTCAATAACTCTTTCCCCCACTCAATCTCTGCAACCACTCTGGCAACTATGAGAAGATCATCGACATAAACAAGAATAAACGACAGATTACCATCAGGGGCCCTCCTGATGTATACCCCAGCGTCGCTCTTGCACACACTATACCCCATCACGCTCAACTTGTCGCTCAAGGTCTTGTGCCAAGCCCGTGGGGCTTGCTTAAGACCGTAGAGTGCCTTCCTGAGCTTGCACACAACTCTCGTGTTGCCATTCTCAAATCCTGGTGGTTGGGTCACATAGACCTCTTCCTCCAACTCCCCATTGAGAAAAGCTGTCTTGATATCCACTTGGTGGATCTCAAGATTTTGTGTGGCAGCCACTGCCAACACAGCTCTCCTAGCACCATAGCTGCTGGTAGGTGCAAAAACCTCACCAACATCTATACCAGGAATCTGTCTGCAACCCTGGGCAACCAATCTTGCTTTAAACCGAGTGACATTCCCATGTGCATCGTTTTTTGTAGAAAAAATCCAATGAACAGGGATAACTTTCTGCCCATGGGGTCTTTCCACATACTGCATAACCTCATGGGTGTCTAAAGACTCCATCTCCTCTTGCATTGCCTGCTGCCAAAACTCCCACTGAGGTGAGCGCTGGGCTTCCCTCAAGTTTGAGGGCACGTGAACTTTTCCCAACGTGACAGAAGGTACACTCTGTACCTTATGCTGTGGTGCAGCAGGGCTGTCAGCCTTACTGATGCTGTTCCCTTCTCTCTCTCTCTCTCCCTGGTTGCCAGAATAAGGTACATTATGTACCTTATGCTGGGACTGGGCAGTACTGCCGGGATTATCTGATTCCTTCTCAAGTCTCTCTCTCTCTCCTTGACTACTGGACTCATGTGCAGCACCCTTACATTCTCGCACCTTCCGCAATGCAGAGGGGAGCAGCAGCTCTCTCTCTCTCCTGGACTCACACTTGGGCACACTACCCAGACTTGCCTGAGCTGCGCCTACAATGTCAGCCTGCACACCATAAGCATGACTAGCCAGTGACTGGGATTGGGCACCAGCTTCCCCTACTGCTGGCATGTCTAACCCACTGCTCTCATCTCTTACATCTGCACCGAACATAGCCTCGACTGTCTCAACCTGCCCCTGCATATCAGGGAGACCAACCATGTTTGGCTCACTCACAATTGCCTGACCTGGGTCAGGGGCATGCAATGGGATGTCAGAATGCTCTCTCCTAGCCACGCGCTGTACATAACGCTGCTCCCTTGTAAGGGTGGTCCCTGGAGGAAGGGGAATTTGTGACTTCCCCTGCATTCGCAACCCCTCTTGTACCTTCTGCATTTTTTCTACCTGGGATTGAGTTTCTACACCCCCCCTGGCCAGATTCTGCATATGCTCAAGCACCGACCACGAGTGCTGAGATGATTCTGGGGTCCCAACAGTAGAATCCAGGCTGGTGGGGTTTCCTTGGTCATGTGCTGCTGTGGTCCCGTCTCCAGACTGATCCCCAGCACAAAGTCCAGAGGTCCCAGGAGCCCCAGTGGAAAGCGTCTCCACTCCATGGTCATCCTCCTCATCCCAGAACGTGGGTGGAGCAGCAGAGGGAATTGCTTGAGGCGTTGCCAGATTCTCACTGCCAAGGGGGGGTGATATCCTAGAATCATAGACAGACCCAGGCTGGACCTTTGATAGACCCACTCTCTCAGCCCCCCTCAAGTGCTCGATAAAGCTGACGTCCCTACTCTCCTTCCACACTCCATTCCCCACGTACACACGATACGCTTTAGACTGGGGACAATAACCAGTAAACATCCCAGGGATGGTCTTGGGCCCAAAAACAGACCTTTGGCCACTGGGAATGTGCACATGGGCTACACAGCCAAACGTGCGCAGCACAGACACATCAGGTTTGACACCAAAGAATAATTCCATGGGGGTCAGGGACCTGCCTGAAGTAGGACCCACATTGTAGAGGAGGGTAGCTGTCTCAAGCGCCTCCTTCCAAAGGGAGGGGTCTGCTGCAGCATGGACCAACAGAGTCCTTGTTCGCTCCTTCAGGGTCCTATTCATCCTCTCCGCCACCCCATTCTGCTGAGGCGTGTAGGGCGCTGAGGACTCCATCTTAGTGCCCTGCTGAGCACAAAACTCTTTGAATTGCTGGTTCAGGAACTCTGAACCCCTGTCAGTCCTCACACACTTCACAACCGTGCCTCGTTGGGTCTGCCAAAAACGGAGCAGGTCTATCACAGCCTTTGGGATGCAATCCTTTGACTTCACAGGCAGGGAGGCAACTTGGTGTGAACTTTCATCCACTACAGTGACCCAATATCGTTCACCTGTGATGGCAGGAGGTGATATGGGACCCACAGTATCCACATGGACTCTATCGAGTGGGTGATGTGCAGGCCTGGAAGATACCGGGAAAGGAGGTCTGGAGTGTTTCCCTTGTATACACGATTCACAGTGCTTGGGGCACTCAGAGCAGGGAGCAAGGGAGATATTGATTCCTGTAACCAGATCTTCCTTGGAGAACCTCTGCATGCTGCTGGCACCAGGATGACCTAACCTAGCATGCCACAGAGATCTCTCGCTACACACGTGTCCTTTCCTAAGATGAGACGCCTCAGCCATGTGATCAATATGTCTGCAGCCAACTTGCTGCCCTCTGACAGGACTAACAAACTCCAAAAAAAACAGACCTCGTGCGCGGGTGATATCTCCACACCACCCTTCAGGTCCCTTCATGGCTGTGTAACCACCTGCAGTGTCAGTCAGGAAAGATGCTCCATCCTGAATTGCACCAGTGACTGAAATGAGGTTGGTATGCGCAGAAGGAACACACTGCACATTGTGTAGCCAGAATACTTCGTGCCTTGCATTCACAAGGCATACAGACCCAGATGCAATGATTCCTCCCTTGGCGTCTGAGGTTGCCAAGTGCAGAGGAAGAGGCTGTCTATGCATAACTGGATTATGGAGCAATGAGAGATCATTGACTATATGCACAGAGGCACCACTATCTATTAACCAAGATGTGCTGCTAGCTCCATGCGAAGTTGGGGCAAGCACATTGAGAGAGATAAACATCGCCTCACCAGAAGGAGGGGGTGGAGGTGGTAAATGCCACCCCGGAAACGTGTGTTGACTTGTTGGATAGTTATATGCTGAAGGAGGTCCAGGGCTGGAAGCGGATGAAGGCGGGCCACCCCGGCCAGATCCATGGTCCCACCAGGCTTGAGGAGACGACTGTGGGCCTCCCTGGCCCCAGTAAGCTGCAGGCCCAACGCTTGCCGCTTGCATGTTTTGATGCAGAGCCTGCAGCTGCCTGAGCGGTCCGCAGTCAGTCATGAAGTGGCCCTTTGCCTTGCAGAAGTGGCATGTAAGCTCCTCTCTGGGCCTTCTTGCCCTGCCAGGTCCACGCCCCCTGCCACCAAAAGTCGTTGCAGAGGGGCCAGCGGGAGGCTGTTCGTTTGCTGGTAGTGCTGCTCCAACTCCCGGTACTGCTCCCACTCCTGGTGCAGCTCCAGCGCTTGATGACGCTCCAGCTACCCCCCCAGAGGGACCAGCCACTGCTGCAGCTGCCATGGCCTGAGGTGTTCCCTCTGCAGGTGGGTCCTTGTACCCACGGCTGGCTGCGGCGCGCAGGATTCTTTGAATCAGCTCCAATGGCGGCTTGTCGGTTGCCATAACCTCCAGGGACTCGAGCCTCAGCACAGGAGGGAGGCCCTTCACCATCAGCTCCCCAACATTGTGGTCCAAGAGGATGAACGCGTTGTTTCTGAGACTTGTAGCCAGATCCATCATTCTGTAGAGGTAGACCTTGAGTGTCTCCCCTGTCTTGATGCCCTGCTCCATTTCCTTGTACCACTCAAGGTTGATGTCTTGGTTGCTCCCTCCAGTGTGACTGTTCTTCACCCACGCGATGAAGTCGAACGCTGCTTTGTGGCATGAGATCTGAGAATGCCAGATGACTGGAACTGACTGGATCAGCCACTGCTTGATGGCTGAGTTCTCCACCGACCCTGGCATTGGCCTCTCCAAAGCCGCTCTGACCCCCTTGGTGTTTGCGCACGCCTCCAAATTTTCATACCAAAATTCAAAATTGCGCCCTCCATCATCAAGCATGACAGTCATCTTTGGATTAGAGGTATTGGGGATGTAGGCTGCCTTGTCAATCTCCACCTTTGGTTCTGCAGTGGCTGATTGTGTCCCGGTCATAGACTGCCCTGGAGTGGCCCCACTGACTTCTCCAGGTTGAGACATTGCTGTTTCACTGCTACTTTCCTTTTCTTTGCCCCTTTTTGTCATACTATTGTCACTTCACCAGCCAAACTTACTCATAAACTTCTGGAATGCAGCAATACCCTACAATTCCCTCCATGTCATGGAAATTTACCAGCCAGTCTTGCACAGTAGTAGCAGATATGTTCCCCTCAGAAGTTTGCGCCGGAGTCCGGCCCGACTCACTCAGTGCTTCTAGACAACGTCTATGAATGATAAAGCACAGCTAAAACTTCAATTATGAATTTCCCAGAAAGGTAAACTGTGAGTAAGATAATGGTCCTGGTACACTCGAGTTCCCTTGCGCCGCTGCGCCATGCTCGAGCTCCTTTGTTGACGCTTACGTCTGACCCATCCGTAGACGACCTTCACTCCTGCTTTTACTTGGCTCAGCTGGAAGGGCGTGGGCCCATAACCTTTGAAAGGTTATGGGCAATCGGCTTTCCCTGTACAAAGCAGACAGGTCGTCAATAGACGAAGTTACTCCAGCTACAGTCCGTACGACTGTCTGCTGAGTGCCACACACAACTGTCGGACAAGACTAGCATCTGGTGATGCCCAGCATCTTTCACAACCAGTTCCGTTACATCATTATCTTGTACACAAGCACCGATCAAGCAATCACTAGATAAGGCTCTAGACGGCTACGTTCAAGTACATGCCTATACTCCCTGAAGTCACTGTCCCTTATCTGTTTGAGTGACTACAGGGTACACTAAGCTTGTTCACTCTCACAATAGCAACAATGATACAACACACACTGCCGCACCGTACCTGTACAAAGCAGACAGGTCGTCAATAGACGAAGTTACTCCAGCTACAGTCCGTACGACTGTCTGCTGAGTGCCACACACAACTGTCGGACAAGACTAGCATCTGGTGATGCCCAGCATCTTTCACAACCAGTTGGTATTCACTCCGGTGGGGCAGCCTTAAGAGTTCATCCGACAAACGTGTGATCTAGATAGGATTGTACCTTATGTTCGAAAACGTCCAGAATCTGCCGTGTCTCAAGGTACCTTATGTTCTCAATGGACCCATATCCTAATAGTGCACACATGAAGATCACTTAAAGCACAAGGC
The DNA here is from genome assembly GCA_002005505.1 of Botryococcus braunii. Classification (NCBI taxonomy): domain Eukaryota; kingdom Viridiplantae; phylum Chlorophyta; class Trebouxiophyceae; genus Botryococcus; species Botryococcus braunii. The sequence continues at coordinate 115,324 of KV908575.1, read as the reverse complement.
ATTCAATAATAATGTTCAGAACTCAACAGCAGGCCCAGCAGCACACTCACAAGCATGGCCCACACTTGTGTGGCTGGCACCACATTGTCTTTGGGCATTACAGACAGAGCTCACGTCTCTAACAATTTCCTCAGGTACTGAACAGGTCCCACCCAGGCAACTCAGCTCACTTGGACCATCCTCAGTCTGATCAGAGACTGTCCCCCTCTCATCGCTCACATGTGATGCAGGTCTCTCAGGATCCTGACCTTTTTCCTGCACTTCCTCTGGTCCCTGTGACTCGGTGTCACATTCAGTCAACCCCACTCGCTCACAGCTCTCTCCCTTCTCCTGTGCGAGCAGGAGCTCGCGAGCAGCAGTGCGATGCTCATAACGTTGTGATCTTGTCAATCCATCCGGCGGCTGACCTTCGTTGTCAGGCCGCGGATCTCGGAGTGTCTGCTGTGCTCGCCCCAAACACCGTTGATGTTCTCCACTGTCGGGATTCCCTCTTGCCATTCGATGAAGAGTCTCCAACATGCTGGACTGGTCCTGGTCCAGCGGATGAATTCCTCCCGGTGATCCAGTGGTAAGATCTGAGGCACCTTCCTCCGGGAGGCACTTCCCCTGACAGCCAGGCTCGGTTGCAGCCTCGTCAGGGGCTTCTGGGAGGGTGCTGTCAGGTCTGTTGCTGGAGCAGGGTATGCTGATCGTGCCATCTTGAGTGTGGGGTCGGATGTGACCAGCAGGAAGTTCACTGTCCCGCTGCTGGAGGTGCAGACCTTCAGGATATGAAAACATCTGTGGCTGTCCAGGCAGAATGTGTATTCCCACTCTGGAGGCCCCCCGAATGTGCTCCACAAATTCCACATCTCTGCTCTCCCGCCAGACCCCTCCTCCTAGATAGATTCGATATGCCTTGGACACTGGAGAATATCCAGTGAACATCCCGGGCACTGCCTTGGGTGCAAATACACCCCTCTGCTGGTCTGGAACATGCACAAATGCCAGACATCCCCAGGTACGTAGAAGGGAGACATCAGGTTTATATCCCATAAACATTTCACAGGGGGTAAGAGGCCTGCCTGAGCTGGGTCCCATGTTCAGAAGGGTGCAGGCTGTCTCCAGTGCCTCTTTCCACATCACAGGACTGGCAGCTGCAAAGTTGAGAAGTGTCCTGGTTCGCTCCTTGAGGGTCCTGTTGGCTCGCTCTGCTATCCCATTCTGTTGCGGGGTATATGGCGCTGACATCTCCAACTTAGTGCCCTGAGATGCACAGAACTCCTTGAATTTGGCATTAATAAATTCAGTGCCCCTGTCACATCGAATGCATTTCACAGTGGTTCTTCGTTCTGTCTGCCAAAACAGGACAAGATCCCTGACAACAGCTCTGATAACATCCTTGGATTTAACTGGCAAGGCTGCTTTCCATCCTGATGCTTCATCAATAACTGTCACCCAAAACCGTTCTCCAGTGATTGCAGCTGGAGATATGGGACCCACAGTATCAATGTGAATTCTGTCAAGAGGGTTCACTGCAGGTCTGGAACTTTCCCCAAAAGGTGGGCGGGCATGCTTCCCCTCAATACAGGCTTCACAGTACTTGGGGCATTTTTCACAAGGGGGAAGATGTGTGTCTAGGCCAGTGACTAATTGCTCGCTGCTCAACCGCTGCATCCATGGTTCTCCAGGGTGTCCCAATCTGCTGTGCCACAGGAACCGTCTAGTGCAGTCGTGCTTCAGGCTTTTCTTACATTTTCTCTTCAGGGCAGCTGTCACTGGGCCTGGGGTTTTACTTGCAATCACAGGTAAACAGTTGTGTACATAGTACAGACCATTCTCTGCACTCACTGGCATCCTCCACCCATTTGGGCCTGTCACTGCTGTAAAGCTTCCCACACCGTCTGTGGCAAGGCAGGCACCATCACGAAGGGCAGTAGATACTGACAGGATATTGGTTGTAGCTGAAGGAACACACTGCACATGATGGAGCCACAGTGGTACGTGCTGTGGGGACAATAGACAAACTGAGCCAGTGGCAATGATTCCTCCTGTTGCGTCTGAAGTGGCAAGTTGAAGGGGAATAGGCTTGGTATGTATAGTGGGGGCATGCAGCAGGGCCAGGCTGTTCACAAGGTGCACTGACGCTCCACTATCCACAAGCCAAGACTGTTTGGACTGTTTATTGCAGTGAGAGTCCAGCACATTGTATGACACTACGTATGGCATACCTTCTGAAGGGGGAGAGGGAGGACCATGCGGTGGATGCAACAGTGGGAATGCTCCAGCTCCAGGGAAGGCATGCTGCACAGTTGGGGTTGGCTGAGGTGCTCCAGGAAATTGCCCTTGAGGCCACATGCCAACTAGCTGCTGTACAGCTGCAACTACGTTCCTCTGGGTGTCTGCATCCCTCTGCCTCTTGCGGCAGTCTCGCCAGAAGTGTCCCCTTCTGTGACAGTAGTTGCAGGTCCCCTTTACCTCTCCCTTTGCGTCCCCCTCTGCTGGCTGCTTGGGTTGGTTCAGCGCACATGCTGTTGGTGCAGGTACAGGGGCAGGTGGGGTAGGCTGAGCCATCATGACCACTGCCTGTTGCTCCCCATCATCATTATACCCTGAGGCCTCTGCTGTGGTGGAGATCAGGTCTGCCAGCTGATCCAAAGGCTGAGCAACTGCAGTGGGTAGCAATCCTGGTGGGTTGGCTGCTGCTGGAAGTCCCTGCACTATCTGGGTTGCCACATGACCATCCAGGAGATCATGTCCGTTACGTTTCAGGCAGCTCTTCAGATTGATCATCCTGGATACATACTGGGATATAGTTTCTCCTCTCTTCATGCCCCTTGCCATCTCCTTCAGCCAGTCTGCATTGGCTTGGGTGTTGTATCCACCAACAAATTTCTTGCAGATAAATACATAGGCATCATAAGCAGAGGGCTTGCTAGACAGCTCCCCCAACCATTCCTCTGGTACTGATTCATACATCAGTAGCATAGCAGCAGCATTGTGAATAGTACCAGGCATGGCTTCTTGAATAGCAGGCAGGGAACCTTTTGCACTATTAGCAGCGGTGAATGCATTGTCCCACACTATAAAATTCTGACCATGACGCAATAGCTTGATATGGACCTTTACTTGCGTGGCAATAACCTTGGGAAGACTATCTCCCTCACCCTTGGAGGTACTGGGTGTGCATGGCTCTCGCGTGGGGGTTGATGTTGATTCCTCGTCCGCTGACTTTGATGCTTCACTGGTGCTTGAACCCTTCTTTGCCATTTTGCTGAAGGATCTTCTCAGTCTTCGTCGCGTTCTGAAAATTTCGAGTCTCCGTCCTCGTCCTGGCTGTCTGTTTCGGTGCACCACTCCTCTGGACTGTATCCCTTTACGCTCCCCAATAAAGAAAGAAGAAAGTCCTCGTCGAACGAGGCGAGAGCAGTCTCCACAGCTGTGTACGCTGCCTTTTCTGCCCAGAACTCTTCCTGGTCCGGACCTCCAACCTGACGCAGGTGTCGTTCAAATAGTGCTCGGGTTACAAATCCTGGGTCGCCGTTGATGAAAGAACACTCCCTGACTGTGACTTTGTAGGCAGGGTAAACTGGAAATCTCAGTTTAAACCACTGTGGAGGGTCGAGTCTGCCCTGTCCGTAGGCTCGGCTGACGAAGTCCTTGACGATGAACGCTCGTTCCTCAGGTGTTCGTGGTCCAGTCTCTCCACCAGCTCTTCTCAAACTGTCATACGTCGGTGGTTGAGGTGGAGGAGGTCTCACAGGTCTTGATGAGCCCGAGCCCATTCTCCCGCTCTGTCTCGTTCGTCCCATCGCAGATCCTTTCTTTCGGGTCACACATCTCAAGTGCTCAGAGTATGAGTTGGTGGGCCCATAACCTGAAAACTTCTGAGCTTGGCGTTTCCTGTATGACCCGGGCACGAAGGGTGATTAGCTCGTCGGCACTCTTGTTGTGTGTAGGAGAACAAGCAGTGACCGAATATGAATGAGGACTTGATAGGCAACAGTCAAGAGATAAGCACCCGAAGTGCTTTTGATGTCCCAATCAAGTCTTACAATGCTTATTGCTTTCTCTCATCACTCAGCAATTCAAACTACTCTATCTACGAAATTACTGATAGTCTGCATTACCGATGTCCGATGAGCTAAAACATTAGCACCTTTCTAATACACATTATCTAGACCCTTTCCTAATCCATTGTTCTTGTGCACGTCATGTCCTGACAACAGTTTACCTGTATGACCCGGCACGAGGGTGTTTAGCCTGGCGACACTCTTGTTGTGTGTCGAGTAACAAGCAGTGTCGACTGTGAATAAGGTGACTTGACTGGCAACAGTGAAGTAGCAAACACCCGAAGTGCTTTTGATGTCCCAATCAAGTGCCTCATTCCTTCGAGCCAGGAGCATATAGCTTTTCGAGCAAACCGTGTCCGATCACCTCATCCTCCCTTATTAACGTATAATTGGTCTAGATTGGTTCTGGCAGAACTCCTAGGTTCTGCCACCTATTACTCATTCTAATAAATGCTCTCACTGGTAATTGGAACTGATCTGGCCACTATTACTCTTCTGAGGGAAAGGCACCAAAATATTCTATCACTATTATAACACTTTTCCCTCAGTTTGATGTGTACTTTAACCTGAGTGGGGATGACTTTAGGCAACTCATCTCCTTCCCCCCTTGATGTACTTGGGGTGCAGGGGTCTCGAACAGGTGTAGAGGTGGTGGTCTCACTGTTTGAGGTCGAAGCCCCACTCGTTGACTGCCCCTTCTTTTTTGATGTCATTGTCTGCAATATTTACGATGAACAGGGAAACTTAGACAATCGCCTCAATCAACGGACTCGTCACTGTCTGACTCCGTCTCCCAGTCAGCTTCACATCGAACACTCAAAGACATGGTGTCTTTGAAAGCAGCCACAGGGATAGTGGACAATGCTAACTCCACTGCGTTGTACGCTGTAATTTCAGCGGTTTCCTGCTCTCTGTTCAGCCAAACGGTGGCACGCCAATACTTCAGGAACTTAGCCTTCGTAATAAACCCCGGCTCAAGATTCACAAACGAGACCTCTCAGGGGGTGAACTTGTAAGCTGAATATACAGGAAATCTTTCCTGAAACCACGATGGTCGAGGAAGCGGGCGTCCAGCGTACAGATGAAGGACGTAGTCTTTGACGATGAGTGCTCGCTCGTCTGGAGTACGATCTCCTCGAGGTCCCCCAGCCTTGATTCGATCGTTGTACGAAGGAGGTCCGGTCCTTAGGTGAGCAGGAACGTTGACACAGTAGTTTTTCTTGCCGTCTGCTTCGTGCGGCGTTTCTTAGCCATTCACGGCTGTCTTCCTCCGTTCTCAGAGCCACCCACACTCAACGGGAGAGTGGTGGGCCCATAACCTGTTAGGTTATGGGCTTGGCGTATTCCTGTGCAGTGGCGGCACGGAGGGTGTGAGTCACGGTCCGCTCTACTGTGTGACGAAAAGTAGAGTCTAGGACATGAACAATCAAGGACTGATTGGGCAACTTTAAGGAAACACCCGGAGTGCTTGTGTAGTCCCAATCAAGTCTATTACAATTGCTCACTTGCTCTCTCTTAACAACGGAATTCAAACTACTCTGACTGGTACATACTCAGAAAGGATCAATCTCATTGTCCGATGATAAGATAGCCAAGCACATACACATAACATGAAATACTAAAGGCTAACAGAGCCTCAAATCTCCTATTCTATTCACAATCACGTTACCTGTGCAGTGGCGGCACGGAGGGTGTGAGTCACGGTCCGCTCTACTGTGTGACGAAGAGTAGAGTCTAGGACATGAACAATCAAGGACTCATTGGGCAACTTTAAGGAAACACCCGGAGTGCTTGTGTAGTCCAAATCAAGTGCCTTGCCTCTCCGTGCTAGCACCACTACCTTCCTGCACTAAACGTGTCTGTAACTTGCGTTATCTTTATCTACATTCAAATTGACCATAATACGATGTCTTTGCAGTTTCGCCCATATTTGTCCTTTATTATTGTCACTGACGGAAAAGCCACTATTACTCCACTGAGGGAAAGGCATAAATAACTCATCTATTACAACAGTAAGTGACTAACCTAGCCACATGCGAGAAGTGATACGGCATAGCCACAACTACTACACCATCACTTCACCATATACAAACCATAGAAACAGAAGTGAGATCCAATCTTCAAAAATCCCAACGCTTCCTTTCCATCTCTATGCATCCTAATGCAAAGGATAACCTTATGGCAAACACAAGTGCCACAGATGTCATGTAATCAAGCAGAACTTCTGCGAGGTGTCTACAAGAACCAAAGACTTGGTCTTACAATGTCTTAAGATGTAACTCCAATCTAATGACAAGTTACTCACCATTTATTCATCTATGACATCAACTTGCCTCCCCTACATTCTAGGAAGAAGCTCGTCACCTCAACAATGTCCATAGAACTAGGATCAATGCGTTCAAATGATCCCTTAAATCATGCCGACAAAAGGTGGTTTTCTAATATCATGCTTTTATTACTAGAATATTCGAGACCTAACCCGTCCCGAGTTCTCAAGTTGAATTTTAACCAAGCAATCACAACTGCTGAACTTCAGACAGCCATGATCCTTAACATACCAGTGAAAAACATCAATTTCGCTATAAATGTCTCGTTCAGAAATGAGGGCCTTCACCCATAATTGGTATAGGGCACTCTCAATTTCTGACACGTGAAAGAAGTGACATGCCTATAGCATAGGCACAACAATATCACCTCAACACACAACAACCAGATAAATAGAAGTGTAAGACAACAAGTTCATTATATGAACTTCAAGCAATAGTCCCTAACTAACACTTCTAATATCTATCCGTAGGTCAATGTCCAGGTACAATTCCAGTACCTCCAAACACCATGCATATCATATAGCAAACTGCAATGCATATTAAAGTCCTGAGTTCATTCAACAAGTAGAGAGCTCAACGCCGATAATAAGATGTCCGTACACTCTTTAAGTGCATCCAAATGCCTCCCCTCAAACCTTGGGGAGAACCACGGCACAAAAAAACAATGACCAAGATGTTCAAGGATCAATACTCAAGTGATCCTCAGCAAAGTCTCAGCCAACAACCATGGCTAACATAACTTTAAAATTAAACCACCAGGAGATCCGAAGCACGAACCGTCCGGAGTATCGAACAGTACCCCGATCGACAAATTTGCAAGTCGAAACGGAGTGTCAATCTTAAAACGTGTGTCTACAACTCGAACACTTCGTGTCGACGCGTAGACAAGAAATCGACGCGCAGTCACTCTCACTAACGTGTGAGAGATACAACTAACACGTTTTTCTCTGCAGTGAAGCTGCTGGGCCTCCCTGAGCTTCCCAGAACCAGGGAAGACCACACAGGTCACACAAAGTGCTCTAGACATATTCTAAAAATATATCTAATACAATGCTACTCACAAATATCACTTCCCAAGTGATTTCTGTGTCTAACTTGCCTTCTGCGCAAGCGCGCAAGGATGTCGGAAAAACATCTGACCATCAACAGCTCCTTCCAGTTTTAACCAAAACTGAAGAAACTTGGTCAAGGCTTTCATAATATTATTCACCACCCATAAGAAGAGTTACAGCTCGTTGCACTGACTAACACCTTCTTAACTGAGCATCAGCATAGACAGAGTGTCTGTCGGCAAACTTGGGAGTATTCAGTCACTAAACATCAGTGACCCTCCCCTAAAGCCCATCTCTGAACATCAGAGATAATTTTGAATGTCTTCTAGCTAGCATGTGGTTAACCAGGCACTCATTAGAAGTGACCCTCCCCATGCAGCACAATGTTAAATGTAAAAACCAACTTCACAACACCACACTAAGCTCTTACCAAGAGCAAATGTCATCAGCATTTCAAGTGTCAACCATTACACTAATGGAAGTACATAGCTTGAGCATCCAATCACAGGATCAACAAGTCTAAACACCCATGGACAAAACACCCACTACACACATCATGATATGTGAGAGTCTTCATGGATATGGACCTCCCAAGAACTTGAAACCAGCATATTGGGTCAGCCACTGACTCCTCAGCAATAAGCTAACAATAGTCTACAAGGTAGGCCCTTTTCACATGGTTCACTGGATTTCTTTTTAATGCACCTTAGGTATACCTAGGTTGTACACAATCCTCGTCACACAATCTTGGGGTCTAAACTCTCCTCAGCTCTATTGGGCACCTCAGGAATCTTGGGCCAACCTTGCCTTCACCTTCGGTCTACCAGCCCTCAAACTCTTCTGGAGGTTCCCCCACAGTTATCTTGGAGCGATCTGAACCTTAAGCTAATTGCAATGTCAAGTAAATCCAACCACAATTGGGGACAACTACTCCTCAAGTCACTATTGTTAGTAACACACTTGGGGTCCATTCCTATCTAGATCTCAACCTCACAACCATAACTTTCATGACTCCCACAAGAGTCACCCTAGTGGTGATGCCTACATGGTACATTCACAACAACAATTAACAACCAAAGCAAGGTTTGTTATTCCACTTCCATGGACAACCTAACCTAGGTTGCACATACCCATGCCAAGTGCACATCTTCATATGAAGACAAGGGACCATGCATCTTTTATTAAGCTATAGAAAAGCAAGCTATGTCTCTTCCTAGGTGACTTACCATATTGCACCTATAAACATAATTATGTAATGCTACAAACTCAAGCATGCACCATAGTCCCTTGAGCTTAATCATGCCATATCAAAACATTAGAAGCCCAAATCATTTAAACCACCCAACCTCATGTTGGTACAATGCCTCTCATCATGAAGCATTTACATCCCTTAACATGCTAATGGAGTAGAGACTATTACATGTCTCTATCCATAAGACAAATCTAAAATGTTCAACCACCAAAGCTGAAAGCACACTTAGTGACACCCAACATTGGTTCCCCAAGTAATGCTATCAACCACAAGGAACTCATTCATAGCCCCTCTAAACAAGTCATGCCTTATCAAGGCATAAGAGCATCAAGTAATGTAGAAAGCATACCCATTCTATGGATTGAACATGCCTCAACATGAGACAAACAATCTTATGTAACAAGCACATGGAATAAAGGCTACAACAAGTCTCTACCCATTACTCCACATTCTAAATGTGTCAACCAACAAAGCAAGATCACCACATGAATACACACATTCTATATGGCTACAATAGCTATGGTCTCTACTTGGACCAAATCCCCAATTTGATGCAAAGAATTGAACATGAAAGCACACTTAGTGACACCCAACATTGGCACACAGAGTAATACTATCATCTCACAAGGAACTCAACAATAGCTCCTTCAAGCAAGTCAAGCATGATGGGCCTACACACATATACCCAATGTAATTTGGTCCCACATTGATCAACTTAAATACACACATGGTAGTGGCTCCACATTGGCCAACATACATGAACACATGCAACATCATCCAAAGGGGGTCTACATATACCACCCTTCAACAAGGATGAAAACTCAAACACAAACTTAAGAAGTTTATGTAAATAGGACATGTTTGTGAGAAGTCATGCTTAATACCTTAAGCCCGTGAGGAGGCTTCACTAGAGCTTCCCCATAAATGAATCGATCCCCTCATTGATGCACATGCCACCAAGGTCATGAAGTTATAGAAAGCTTAATTCTTATTATGGGTGACTTACCAAGTAGCACCTATAGAATAAAGCCCACCCATACTTCAAGCTTAAGCATGCACAACAAGGAATCAGCCACACAAGTGAGCAATCATTTGCATCACAAGTGAATTGTCATTTTCAACCAAATCAATGTCAAATAACATGCTTATTTCATATCTAGTGACCACTCACTTGGTCACACTTTAAATAAGCACATGCCTAACCTTTGGCCTACTACCAAATTAAGGCAAGTATACCAAGGGTCAACACTAGACCCAATTAAGCAATGCATATTATTAATGCATTGGTTAGGCGTCAAAGCCAAAGCGCTGAACAAAGCCAAAGCGCTTAACAACAAGAAAGGTAAGTCATCAAATGACTTCCAACCACAATCATAAGTACCCCTGGGTGACAAACTCATGTCACCCATCAGCCTCAAAGGTCAACGTATTTCCCACCCTGGAATTACTACAATGCTGAACCTTGAAGATACATCTTCAAAGAGGGTAATTAATACGCGCTTTACTGAAGAATTACCTTTACGCCCTCATGGCCTTCTTCCTGTCAGCTTTGCAAACCATTTGCAAAATGTCAGTTCTTATGAATACTTACATAAACAGCAAGCAGCAACAACACTTATGTTGCTATTACCTTTATAAAGTGCAATCAGTACGCAAGCAATCGCCTGCAAAGCATATCAATGCATTCTTGCACATGCAAAGAAGTACACCCACCAAGGATGTCTCTTCTTCCTAAAGTAGTCAAGCACTACTAACATGGCAGCTTTCCAATGGTCTAGAGAAAGCACTATATGCTTCTTTCATCTCTAAACATCAAAGAGAGCATTTTGCGCAAAGACCTTTTGCATACTGCCACAGTCAAAGCATGCCATTCAATGTATTGATTTCTTGCCCACAAATCCATCAAAGCCAAAGTGCTTTAAGCTCATCATACTACTCAAGGGTAGATCAACATATGAACATTCAAGCAAAGCCAGCGGCACAGCCGATCAGCAGCCGATCGTTTTCATGCGAGGCAAGTTCCACCACGTCCAGATCATACTCTTCCTGGCAATGACGTCGAAGTGTAATTCTGAAACCAGCCGAGCAACCGACGAGGTCCTCCTGGTCCAGGAACACGAACCAACGACAGCCGAAGCTGTCCCCGATACCATGTGAGAAAATCGGCTGCCGTTGTCTCACCCCTTCGTCCATTGCCGCCTTCATTTCAACCCAGCTTCTTCATCCCTGCAATAAGCTGCAGTCTTAGCAGTCTATGCAGGGAACAGTACCACACATGGATCAGTCGTACCAAACAAGGACGACTGCTCAAGTACTGGAGTCTGCGAAACAACAGATCTACCAGAAAGTCTGTGATACTATCCCTTAAATACTGACGCAGGACGACTTACATAACTTGCCTCCCTTACCCGTCACCGACAAGCACTTTATGCACGCAACTCATGCGGAATGTCCCGCTATCCGTGCGAATCCCGTCGTACCATTCAAGCATCGTCAAAAGTACTGATCGCTAAGACGGATTACCGCATCCGACCAGCCCTCGAATGGCCTTAACGACTCGATCCATGCAAATGACGTCCGTAGGACTACTCAGAGTCTGGAACGAACACTAAGGTAGCAGTAGGTGCCTAAGATGGTCCAGATACAACACCATTTGGACTTACTTGCCCGAATCTACCCGTTAGCACCTTAACCAGTGTCCGAATCATCCGAATCAGTCCGTAAACAACCCTACAAACACTAAGATAGGGTTTACAGGTACCACGTACCTCAATATATGTCTCATGAGTGACACCTGACTCAGGTTAGTGACCATTTGTTAGAAAAATGGACACCAACATGTATACCTTAGGTATTTGAGCAATATGTTGGGTCATTTCATGTTAGCATGTTTGTGAGCCACATCAATTCATTGCAAGGCTTTATAAGACTTACAATACTCATAAACAATAGAGTACAGTCATATTTCACTTGGGTGTGTTTGTACTGTAAGGTACTTTAAGGGCAAATGGCACTCATAGTGATTCATAGGGGCCATGGTACAATTTCGGCCTGTTTTCTGCGAGTTTCTTAGTAAAGGTATTATCATTCCGGATCTCATCGATCGTGAGACTTTAAGTCCTGCGGTCCTTGGTGTTTGATCCGAGACTTGTATCGGTTGTGAGTTAAACTTCCGAGTCACTTAGATTCGAGACTATCTTCGACCGAGATTCGTACTGTTCATCAACGACCATGTCGAATCATAAGGTACATTGAAGTTCCAGTGCATAGTACTGATGGCATGCAAACTTGATCGTGCCCGTACGCTTTTAAGATCTGGAGTTGCAAACCTGTCAGGAGGCTAATGAACATGTAGTCTCCTTAGTTAGTATAAATAAGGAGTGCTCTTAGAGGCCAGTCAGTTCTGAGTTCCCTTATCAGACTCCTGTGCCGTTTGCTTGGTCGTGTTTCGTCCACTTCTGCAAGCTTTTGTTTGAGCACAGTTCACCAACTCTAAAGAGTGTGATTCACAGGTGATTGCAACATCCTTAGTTAGTCGTTATTGTCATAGTTCTGAGTTCCCTTATCAGACTCCTGTGCCGTTTGCTTGGTCGTGTTTCGTCCACTACTGCAAGCTTTTGTTTGAGCACAGTTCACCAACTCTAAAGAGTGTGATTCACAGGGAATAACATTTAACTTCAAATTCTGCGAAGTTTATTTTGATGATGCCATTACACGAAAATGGTATCGGCGATTCAGTCGCTAATGGTATTATCGTCTCCCGACGCTCGGGATCTGTACACGTGAAGAAGCCTCGTGGCTATCTACGTTTCTTTATAACACTCTTTTGAAGATACAAGAGCACCTAAGCCTGCACAGGGTCTACGCAGACCACTGTGCTAGGTAGAAGGACTCTTGTATCCTCCTGGTGGGTAACTCTGGTTGGACTTCTCGATTGTCTAAGCCCCTGTGGCTAAGGCAGTGGGAGAGAAGTTGGTTATTGGTTGTGGCAGCTTTCCCTTGGGAAGGCTGGGGTGGTCGCTGGAAGAGTTCTACTTGATAAAGCTGTTGCTGTCTACATTACCTTTATGCAATGAGTGGCACGTATACTGTGCCACCCTATGCTACTGTTGATGATTCATATAATGTACCTATTGAGATTGAGGATGATCCCTCAACCAGTTATAACAACGAGAGTTTTGAACATTCCTATTCAACACAGAGAGGCTCAAGGGGCTACAGTACCAGTGCAGGCGCAGGTGCCAGTAGCGAAACAAAGGACAGCGAGGCTGAGAGGCGCCATGCAGGAGAGGTAAGTGACGAGTTTCTGTACGGGGATTATGATCACTCTGATTCTCTTCTTGCTAATCCTGCTGGCCAACCTCTAGCTTTACCTGCTCATGCTGTCAGCTCAGGCATCCCTCCTCCTGGTGGTACGCACCCAAATTTGCCTTTAGATCCTAGTAGCACTAGGAGAGCTGTCAGGATTAATCCTGTACCTGTTTCAAGTGCTCCAAGGGTTGTACGCAGACCTCCACAGTCTGCAGTTTCAGGGTCAAGGACACTATCTAGTGGTCCTTTGCAAGTCCCTATTTCGCAACATCCTGCTGTGACAATTCATCCAACCACTGTCCCTGTGACAGCTAGTGGTATAAACACTTCAGCAGCAACTGTAGCTAGCTCACAGACAACAACTGTGTACGTTCCACTAGCTACTGAGGGCATGATCCCAATTACACTACCTGCTTCAACTCTGAGCCACATTTCTAACCCCTCGTTGGTTCAGCCAGCTAGTGTGCAGGTACCATCCACGTATGGAGTGTCAACGTCAGCCTCTGCAATCCCAGCTGGAGGCCCTCCTGGTGGTGGCCACCCATACAGTGCAGATAGTGGCCCTCCTGGTGGTGGGCCACCATATAGTGGGGGTCCCCCTGGAGGAGCAAGCTCGACTTGGCATCCTCCACCAAACACAGGCAACTACCCACAATATCCTGTTTATCCTGGCTCTGGTGGGAATGTTCCTGGTGGCTTTGGTGGGGGTGGTCCTGGAGGACCAGGCGGTCCTGGTGGTCCAGGCGGTCCTGGTGGACCAGGTGGTGGTGGTTGGGGTGGTCCTCCTTTCAGTTAGGGGCCACCACAAAGTGCTGGGCAAGGTCAATTTCCAAATGCTGGTATTCCTGGTCTGCCCACCATAAATCCAACTACTGGTCCTTCTTTCTCTTCTCATCAGAAGTTAACTCCGAAGATTGAGTTAGTCAAGTTAAATGATACCAATTGGTTGACATGGACAAAGCAAGTGTATGCCATGCCGTGGGAAATGAATGTCAACTACTGTGTTCATGATGATTATCAAGGAGCCTATGATGATTTCAAGGCTCAGATCATTATTACTCAAGCATGTACTGAGCAATACTCTGTTCAGATTACTGACTTGACAAGCTCTTACCAAATGTGGAACAAGCTGCTGCAGGTGTTTAACGCTAGAGCAGCAGCTAGGCTGATGAGCCTCCACAGGGAGCAAAAGCATTTCCAAATGAAACGAGGTGAAAAACCATCAGATTATGTTTTGAGAGCAATTTAAATCGCAAATAACCTCAAATCACTAGGAGAGCAGTGTTCTGAGGTATGCCAGTGCTCCATGATTATTGAAGGCCTGAGTGAAGAGAATGAGGCAGATAGGCGTTTACAGTGTCTGTGTGCAACAACTTCCCAAATGTACACCAGCTTCAGCATGTGTTAGACTTAACATATATGGACCTTCAAGCTAAGAAGCCATATAATGCTCCAAACACCTCAAATCCCAAACCTTATAGGAACCAAGGTGGGGGGTGGTCAGCCTGCAGGCAGGCAGGGTGGTTAAGGTGGGGCTGGTTCAGGTGCTCACCAGGCACAAGTGCCTCAAAATACTAACCATGAAATTTCTGGGGCAGGACAACCTGCGTTTCAACAGCAGGGTAGGCCTGTATTAATATGTCAATACTGCAGGAATCCAGGACACACCAAGACAACGTGCCCTAAGCTTGCAGCTCAGGAGAGGAGAGCACAAACCAACTGTGTTCAGAGGGATACAATAATCTCTCAACCCTCCTGACCAAGTTGGCTTATAGATTCAGGTTCAATTGACCACATTTCCCCTTCAAGTGATAACATGACAGATTATGTCAAATTTGATGTGCCACAACGGTTAATTGTGGCAAATGGCAAGTCAGAGGAAATTATAGGTGAAGGCACCATGCAAGTGTTCCTCGAGTTTGGCAGTTCCTTGTTCCTGCAAAATGTCAAGCATGTTCCCACTAGCAAGAAATACCTCCTATCTGTGGGCAAGGCATATTTAGATGGTATCAATGTCAACATCATTGGTATTGATTAATATCTCACAGATTCCAATGGGTACCACTTAGGCAATGCTGAGCATGCTTTCCCTTATCAGTGGCTGGTGGACTTAGCTCTACCAGACAAACATGTCTCTTTTCATCCTGAGACTAAATTTGTGGAGGCATGCAACGTTCAGGTGATTCACAGGGATGCAGACCTGTGGCACCAGAGGCTGGGACACTTGTCTCCAGCCTATATGGTGAGAATGATGAAGGGAAAAATGGTAAAAGGGATGAAACTCTGTAGTGAGGTGACGCGTGCGGTGCCGCGTCTGCGTACCTCATGCGGCTCGCCTTTCGAATTATGTGCAGGTCTTTCGAATTACGTGCACGCCTGCATGTGTGCGCATGTGTCTTCACGCACGTCGTACTACGAGAAGCTTCACAATATAGGATGTTCATGAAATGTCCAAAAGGATGCCCTCTCGTCATCCTTCTCGTGGTGCTCGCGAGAGCATCACATAGAAGGGCGATGTAGCCGGGTTCACCACAAGTTGGACTCACACTTCGAGAGACACACTTATCTTTGGGGCCTGGATATATCTGTTGCATATTATATTGTATTGGCGTTGGCCATATTGTTTATTGGAGACTCGGAATCGCCTGCGTGAGGAGGAGCTGCGTATTGTAAGAGGAGTCGGCGTCACGTTTACTGTCTCGCGGTGTCACCCCTTCCTTAAACCCTAGTATCTCTTATTATTAAACTTGCATACACGTCTCCCTTTGTTTCATTTGGTATCGGCGAGGCGGTTAGAGCCTCGGTTCGAAGGGAGACGTAAGGAAGGTTGCCATCGGATTGTCCCTTGCGAGTATGGCGTCCGTCAGGAAAGGAAGCAAGTACGCTGGTATCCCTTTGTTGGAAAAGGAATTGTTGGAAGGGCTTGAAAAGGAGGGTGTCGAAGTGGACGATCTCATGCAAGAGGAGTTTGAAACAGAACCAGCTCCACCGCCTAAACCCACACCCAAACGGAAAACCAAGCTTGCACCAATGAAGAAACCCTTGAAGAAAGACAGAACCCAAATTTTGATTGCTAAGCTACTCAAAAGGATCGAGGCCTTGGAGGGTCAACGAGCTTCCAAGCGGACGCCATCCTCAAATCACGTAGTGCGTGTGCCTACACCCGCAATGTTCACGGGCAAACGGGGGAGTTTCCAGTTCTTTGCTAGCAAAGTAGAATCTTATGCTGACATCTCGAATGTGGCACGTGACAAGTGGGTGGCAGTCGCACTCCAGTGCATGGAGGAGCGACTTTAACGAAGTGAGACGTGTAACTACGATTTATAACAAGCTAAGCAAGGGTTTCAGGCAAGGGTGACACCGAAGGTAGAAATCGAAGTTCCAATCCGTTACAAGTTCGCAGCCCTCCTCACGCAGGTCGTCCGAGTCTCCAAAGAACAATATATAATGAACAATATAGAGAATGCTAGATGTCTCACTCGTAGCAGCAAACCCAAAGACAATGATAACCACCCGAGTTCCTAGTCCACCTATGCGCGGATCCGGCTACGTCGTCCCTCTACGAGATGCTCTCGCGAGCATAACGATATGGATGACGAGAGGAGACCCACTAGGATATTACAGTCATTTTCCTACACACAAGGACAACGAGATCTACTCGTATCCCAAAGGGCACGAAGAAACATGAACTACGCGCACATCCTACGTGAGACGCGTCGCGCTGACGCGGCACCTCACTACATACTCCCCCCCTTATTCCTGTGCGTCCCCGCGCAGAAGGCAGAGCGCAACAACAAACAGACAAGACAAACAAAGGAACAAGACCTTCCAACATGCGGAGACTCAGACTTTGACCTACGGGCAACCCGCCTCCCGTGTTGCCAGACCCCAGCCGAATGCTGCGTATCGGGGTCCCCACCATAATGCAATAAGAACAAGGATCAGGCATGACTAACAGAACAAAAGACAAAACACTGAAAGAAAAACGAAAGTCCACATGATGAACAGCCAAAATGAGACACAAGGGCAGAGCTAAAAGTCCAGATGTCCAAAAGTCCAGAGTCCAAGGGGAGTCCAATTTCCACATATAGTCCATTATTACGCCAGTATTGCACCATAATGATCAGGTGTGGTAGTGAAGTGAAAAGGCCATACACCTAATGTGCACAAAAATCTATCCAGGTAAGGGACCCATGGTCAACCCTACCGGGTAAGGCAGCCTTACACTAGCCTATCCAAAGTCCATATGGCCATACAGAGAGACCCCTCCAAGGAGGGCCAACCGGTCGACGGGACCCTAAGGGTGGACCCTAGGAGTCGTGCCCTTGGGAGGCAATGGCGGGAGCCCGTGACTCTCTCTGTATTCTTCCACTTTCTTGTGGCAACAACGCGTGACCTGTGCAAGTTATTTCCAGCTATCCTCATTTGGCTCGTTCGGATCGTCCAGAGTGCGGCCGCGTTCGCCAGTGAGTGGCTTGTGATCCACAATGCCACCACACCCGGGATCCACGATACATCCACACCCATGTCCTTAACAATTGTGCTAGAGTATAAGCATCAGCATTCATTGTTGTAGCATCAAAATGGGCACACTTGCTAAGCCTATCCACGACAACCCAAATCGCATCATGTCCACTTGGGGTCTTTGGGAGGTTAGTAATAAAGTCCATAGACACACTTTGCCACTTCCTTGCTGGTATTTGTAAGGGGTGAAGAAGACCAGCAGGCAAAGTATTCCGAGCCTTGACTCGTTGACAAGAGTCACAATGAGCAACATAGGCTTTGACATCCTCATACATTCCCGGCCAATACCATTCCCTTGTGACAAGCTCGTACATGCGAGTTACTCCAGGGTGACCAACATGAGGTGGATCATGTAAAGCTTCCAAAATTCCACGTCGTAGGTTCTCCACGACAAGTTCCCCATCTTTCCTTTCCTCAAACAATGCAGGAACATATTTCCGTCCATTCCTCTCCCAAAAGCCTCCCTTTAGACTAACCTTCCTTCTATTCGCACGCGCTGCCAACCACGGATCGTATGTGTAAGCCTTCTCAAGTTTGCCAAGTAGGGATTCGTACCCATCGGTCTCGCGGGTAAGCTCACTCGGGCTGGCCAACCCGATTTGCTCCATCGTGCCGAGGGAGCTTGGGGTCTCGTGAGCGGGCCCCGGGAGCGTGACCTTGGGGACCTTGCGGACCCGAGCTGTGAGGGTACCCTCGACATCCCGGCTGGAGGGGGTGAGGGAGTCCGGACTGGTGCGCCGACGCTTGCGCCGGAGGGCAGCCCCGGCCACAGCAGCCCCATTGTCCCTCCCCCCAGGTCCAGGGTGTTGAGTGAAGTGACACCTGGAGAGCGGATCCGCAATGTTGGTCTTGCCCGGTTCCCATACCCATTCAATCTCAAACTCCTGCAGGCGCTCGGCCCACCGAGCCCTCCGAGGACTAAGCCCCACCTGTTGACCCAAGAAGGTGTTGCACTTGTGATCCGTCACCACCGTTACTGGCTTACCTAACAAATAACATCTCCATTCCGTGAGAGCATACACTACAGCCAATAACTCCCGTTCCGTGGCACTGTAGTTCCTCTCGCTTGCTCCCAACTTTTTACTGAAATACGCACAAACCTTCCCATCTTGAAATAGCACAGCTCCCACGCCGTAATCGCATGCATCGCACACTACCTTAAATGGCCGACGTAAGTCCGGGAGTGTTAAGATAGGGGCTGAAACAAAGGGAGACGTGTATGCAAGTTTAATAATAAGAGATACTAGGGTTTAAGGAAGGGGTGACACCGCGAGACAGTAAACGTGACGCCGATTCCTCTTACAATACGCAGCTCCTCCTCACGCAGGCGATTCCGAGTCTCCAATAAACAATATGGCCAACGCCAATACAATATAATATGCAACAGATATATCCAGGCCCCAAAGATAAGTGTGTCTCTCGAAGTGTGAGTCCAACTTGTGGTGAACCCGGCTACATCGCCCTTCTATGTGATGCTCTCGCGAGCACCACGAGAAGGATGACGAGAGGGCATCCTTTTGGACATTTCATGAACATCCTATATTGTGAAGCTTCTCGTAGTACGACGTGCGTGAAGACACATGCGCACACATGCAGGCGTGCACGTAATTCGAAAGACCTGCACATAATTCGAAAGGCGAGCCGCATGAGGTACGCAGACGCGGCACCGCACGCGTCACCTCACTACAGGGGCACTTACCAAAGCTTCCTTTATGTTGTCAAATGCTTCCTGTTGTTCCTGTCCCCACTTCCAAGGTGCTTTTGCCCCAGAGAGAGCTGTCAATGGGGTTGCCAGGATACTGTAGTTCTGAATAAACTTTCGAAAGTAATTAGACAACCCAAGAAACCTCCTAACTTCCGTTACGTTTGTGGGCGTAGGCCACTCCTGCACCTCCTTGACTTTATCCATATCCACTTCCAACCCATTTTCCCCAATGATGTGTCCCAAGTATTTCAATTGTTTCTCAAAGAAAGAGCATTTGACAAGTTTTGCCAGGAGTTGATGTTCGCGTAGACGGGTGAAAACTCTGTCCAACTGCAGAAGGTGTTCCTCTTCCGTTTTGCTATAAATGAGCACATCATCCAAGTATACAACCACAAAGCCTTCCCTTATAAAGTCGTGAAAAACCTCATTCATAAGCCGTTGAAATGTCGCGGGCGCGTTGGTCAAACCAAAGGGAAGTACAAGAAATTCGTACAAGCCAAAAGGGGTCCTGAAGGCAGTTTTAGGCACATCCTCCTTGCGAAGTCGCACTTGATGGTACCCAGACAACAAGTCCAAGCTCGAAAACACCTTGGCTCCCTTAAGCCTATCCAACAGATCGTCAATTCTGGGGAGAGGGTACCTATCCGAGATGGTAATTTTATTCAGGGGACGGTAGTCTATTACCATACGCAAACTTCCATCCTTCTTTCTAACAAACAAAACAGGTGATGCAAATGGTGAGCAACTTGGCCTGATCAATCCCAATTTTAACAACTCATCAACCGTTTTTTCGCATTCCGCAAGCTCACTTGGAGCAAGACGGTACGCGGGCCTATTGGGGGGCCGATGTCCTTCTTCCAAATTTATTGTGTGAAACACTTCCCGCTCCGGGGGTAACCCCGGGAGTTGTTTTGCAAACAAGTCCTCATTTGCAAGTAACAAGTCTTTCAGGGCCTGTGGCTTGCCTTCCAACATGTCATTTATTTGATGAGTGAAAGTCATACCGGTACTACTGGGGGGTTTTGTGACGACGGGGGTGTCGTCCATAGATTTGTCGGTGTCCGCCAGGTCGGCCTCACTTGAGGCGTCCTCCCCGGTGATGTCCACCAGTTCAGCCTGCTCATTCACAAGCACAGTATACAAACAAACCTTCCAAATATCTTGACCCTTCCATCCTTTTCCATTCCTATCCTTCCTTCCTTCCTTCCTCTCTTGTGCTTGTAAACCCCAAACAAGTTTTGGCCCCACTGGCAACGATGAATTTGCGTGTTTTAGGGTGACCCACTTCCCATTATGTCTAAATTGAGCAGCCTTTACACAAAAATCAATTGAGACTCCTCTTTCTTCCATCCAGTCCTGCCCCAAAATCATGTCTACCCCATCAATCATGGCAGGGCTTACAATGAAGTTGTGACGGGAAGTTATACCAGGCTTGAGTGTAAACGACACATCTACCGTTCCTTTCGTATCGGACACACTTCCATCAGCAAGAGTCACGGATATGCATGCGGGTTTGTATCGCACCCCTAGCCCTTGCAAAGTATCACTTTTAATAAACGAATGAGATGCCCCACTATCAAACAACACTGAAAGGATTTTCCCCTTAACATTCGCCGGAAAGGTCATAGCTAGCGGAGAGTCAGTAGTAACACTTCCCATGGTGAGTGTGGGTCTTGGGGGAACCACACAACATACAAAAGAGAATGGGTATACAATAGTTTGACCATTCATGTCCACCGCCTGTCCCTTCCTTCCTGAACACACTTCCACAATCCTTCCTTGCATACGGTGAGCATAGAGACTCTTACTTTTCCAAGTTTTCCTTCCCACAATGAAACAACAAGTGAGGGACGGGTTGCACCTTTGTTCCCATAAAAACTTGGAAATCTCAGATTCAGCCTTCCTAACACCACAAGGTTAGGCCACAAGAGAGTGCAAAACATGCAAGCAAGTGGCATCCATGGCTTCAGAATTTACTTTTGAGGATTATGCCCCGGCCCTTTTCCCTTCCAATGTGCTCCCCGGCCACCACGGCCCTTCCACTGCCCACCTCGAGCTTGATTAGAGGGGAAAGGAGGAGGTGGGGGCAATTGACTGTCGCGCCTGCTCTTCCTTTGCAAGTAGTCCCGCTTGGCCTGACATTGCCATTGCTCGTGACCAAAGTTTTTGCAGAAATAACACTGGCGCTCGGAGGGGACGCTTGTCCGAGAATCTAACTTCCCACCAACGTTGTGTCCGACGGCTCCAAGCACAGGCCCCTGGGTGAATCCCGGAAAGTATGCCGGCGTGCTTGTTGGAGTCCTCTTCACAACGTTGAGAACCTTCCTTCCTTCCTGTCCCCTCAGCATCCCCCCTGATTTTTAGTTGCTTTCATATTGCACCACATAAGTGCACAATGAGTCGAGGCTTGTGAACCTGACACCAGGTTGAGGGTTAACTGTGCAAGCAACTCTAATAGGAGCATTCAGGCCTTTGAGGAACATATGTATTTTATCATTTTCGCAGATGTCATATTCGGTTTCTACATCACTCAACAAGGAAATAAACCTTTCTATGTATCTTTCAACGCTTTCTTGCCCTTGATAAACATGGTCTAATTTTTGCCGGGCAGCCATAACCAAATCTGTAGAGTCGTATCGATTTCCCATAAAATTTTTAAAGTCTTCCCATGTTGGCTGTGTTTGACCTCCTTCCCTTTCCTTCCTTTTGAGGTATGTCCCCCAAACCTTTGTAGGTCGCTCCTCCATACATTGCAGCGCGACTGCCACCCACTTGTCCCTTGACACATTTGAAACGTTCACATATGATTCCACCTTACTAGCAAAGAATTGGAAGCTTCCTCTTTTTCCTGTAAACATGGCTGGTGTAGGCACACGCACGACGTTAGTGGTGGATGACGTCCGCTTGGATGCTCGTTCTCCCTCCAAGGCCTCAATCCGCTTCAATAACCGTAGAATTAGGGATTTAGTCTTATTTTTCTTCAAGGGTGTCTTCAAAGGAGTGGGTTTGGGTTTCGTTTTGGGTGTGATCGGTTTGGGCGATGGGGCCAATTGCAATTGTAGCGTTAACTAAGCGGAAGAGGTTTTTATGAGACAGTGAGACGTTCGTGGTGTGCAACCAAGAGTGTTACATGATTGATTCGCAAGCCCACTCTTAAACCAGGTGGGTTGAATTATACTGTACTGCCTCAGACGCGTAGTCGGGCAACCGAGCGAACTACCTGAGCGAGGTTGTACTGCGAACCCAGATCACATGGCAAGTCAATGAGCAATGCCAAGGACCATACTAGTGCATTATACCCTAGGAAATGCTACAGCAATTCCGTTTCGGACTCGTCTTCCAAAAGATCATCGACTTCAATACCTTCCTTTTACAAACCTTCCAAAATCTCTTTTTCTTTAAGAGGGAGACCGGAGTACTTGCTTCCTTTCCGTTTAACCGCCATCATGTTGCAATGGAACAATGCAATTACAACCTTCCCTACGTCTCCCTTCAGTTCGAGGCTCTAACCGCCTCGCCGAT
Source organism: Botryococcus braunii (assembly GCA_002005505.1). NCBI lineage: Eukaryota > Viridiplantae > Chlorophyta > Trebouxiophyceae > Botryococcus > Botryococcus braunii. The sequence continues at coordinate 92,579 of KV908575.1, read as the reverse complement.
ACCAATTTAACGAAGTGAGACGTGTAACTAAGATTTATAACAAGCTAAGCAAGGGTTTCAGGCAAGGGTGACACCGAAGGTAGAAATTGAAGTTCCAATCCGTTACAAGTTCGCAGCCCTCCTCACGCAGGTCGTCCGAGTCTCCAAAGAACAATATATAATGAACAATATAGAGAATGCTATATGCACATATGTCTCACTCGTAGCAGCAAACCCAAAGACAATGATAACCACCCGAGTTCCTAGTCCACCTATGCGCGGATCCGGCTACGTCGTCCCTCTACGAGATGCTCTCGCGAGCATAACGATATGGATGACGAGAGGAGACCCACTAGGATATTACAGTCATTTTCCTACACACAAGGACAACGAGATCTACTCGTATCCCAAAGGGCACGAAGAAACATGAACTACGCGCACATCCTACGTGAGACGCGTCGCGCTGACGCGGCACCTCACTACAGCGACCTACAAAGGTGTGGGGAACTCACTTAAAAAGGAAGGAACGGGAAGGGGATCAAATGGAAGCAACTTGGGAGGAGTTCAAGACTTTTATGGGAACCGCTATGACTCAACCGACCTTGTTATGCCGCACGCCAAAAGCTTGATCATGTCTATCAAGGCCATGAAAGTGTTGAAAAATATATCGAAAGGTTCATAATGTAGCGTTAACTAAGCGGAAGAGGTTTTTATGAGACAGTGAGACGTTCGTGGTGTGCAACGAAAGAGTGTTACATGATTGATTCGCAAGCCCACTCTTAAACCCAGGGTGGGTTGAATTATACTGTACTGCCTCAGACGCGTAGTCGGGCAACCGAGCGAACTACCTGAGCGAGGTTGTACTGCGAACCCAGATCACATGGCAAGTCAATGAGCAATGCCAAGGACCATACTAGAGCATTATACCCTAGGAAATGCTACATGCCCTCCCCTTGGCATAAGCTATGAGATGTTGTTTATGGCAATGGGCCACAAACGTAAGACAGGGCATCACGAACCCTGCTTACTGTAACTATAGACAATCACACCTCCTATAGTTACGAAACAACGCAAGTCAGAGGATGAAGTCCACAAAGCAAGTTAGCACGACACAGACGAGGGACTCATCTGCTCAACGCTCGAATACCTTAACATTCTAAGGACTATCGTCTGCAAGGCGGATCCTCTAACTTAGGGGACGAACTCTCTAGACAGCACTCACACCAGTGATGAAACAATTAGGTTGAGTCATTAGACTAGCACTTGTCCAAACCTTAGGTCCAGTTACCCTGCACTGCAGTGTAACCTTCGCTTGAGGTGGCTTTCCAACTAAAGGCATAAGGCATATCGTCTAGAGCAGCAAGCTATACACAACTAACTGCCACATAGTGTATCTCATGGGTAAGATACCAAAGCAAGTTACTCATGCACGGAACTACAATTTGCAGCTACACTGCCACAGCAAGTGCATCACAAAATGGAGCCGTGGGTCAAGGAAACATAACCCATGCAAAACAATTAACCAAGAGACATGCATGCAAGTCCCAATTCACGAATCCCCCTCCCAGACCCTTCCACCCTCCCTCCCTCCCAGATCCAAGCTGGCTGGTGTTGAAGCTCCAAGGGTCATCAGCCGCAAGTGGCTGGAAAAGTCTCCAGCCGCAAATGGCTTAATCAAGGGATGCCCGCAAGTGGGACTTAAGAAAGGACTGGGGCAGCTGCCACGTCGTCTGCCAAGTGGCGAACATGGGCAAGGGCTCCCAAGTGTTCTCAGTCTCATCATAGCCCATCCATTTGACCAAGTACCGCCAAGACTTTCCAACCCTCTTTTTAGCAATGATGGCCTCCACTTCATAAACGCCGCCACGCTTGTCTGCATACAAAGGAGGTGGTGAAGTAACAGTAACTGGTACAGATGAAGACACATAAGGCTTCAGCTGGGAAACATGAAACACAGGATGAATGTTCACAGTCTCAGGCAAAATAAGTCTAAAAGCACGAGTACCAACTGCTGCAGCAATAGTAAAGGGCCCAAAATACTTAGCTGATAGTTTTGACGAGAGCCCAGGTGAAAGCTGGTTCTTCCTTGCAGCCAGCAACACCTGGTCCCCCACCTTGAAAGGGTGGTCTCGTCTCTTTCTATCTGCATAAGACTTCTGCCGTTGCTGTGCAGAGGCAAGATTAGACTTGGCACTTTTCAAGGCAGTCTGCAGCCCCTCAACCCACTCAGACACAGCAGGATTTGCAGAACGTGAAGGAACAGCAGAAGACAAGGGAGTAAGGGGATGGCGCCCGTGATTCAGGAAGAAGGGTGTCTGCAGTGTGGAAGCCTGGAGAGAGTTATTGTAAGCAAACTCCACCATGCTTAAATACTTGCACCAGTCATCCTGTCTCGGCCCCACAAACCCTCTTAACATGTCTTCCATGGTCCGATTCATTCTCTCTGTCTGCCCGTCTGTCTGAGGGTGGTAAGCAGTAGACATAGCAATCTCAGTACCCAATAATTTAACAAAGGCCTTCCAAAAATGGCTAGTGAACCTCGGATCTCTATCACTCACAATGGAGGTAGGCATTCCAAATCTCACAAAGACCCTGTCTATAAACAGTTGTGCAAGTTGAGGTGCATTGATGGTTTTAGTGCATGCAGCCAAGACACACAACTTAGAAAACCTATCCACAAATACCACAATAGAATCAAACCCACAACAGACAGGTAAATCAGTCACTAAATCAAGGGAAACGCTCTGCCAAGGTCCATCTGGAATGGGCAGTGGCTGAAGCAAACCATAAGGTACGGCTCCAGTTCCTTTAGTGCGCTGGCAGGTGTCACAAGACCTGCAAAAGTCCCTGACTGATGAGCTGAGACGTGGCCACCAAAACTCCCTGCACACTAGCTCATACATCTTGTTAATACCAAGATGGCCAGAAAAGGGTGTGGTATGGCACTCTCTCAGCACCTTCTCTCTCAATGCATCAGGTACATAGACCTTCCCTGATTGCACAGAATAAGGTACAGAGTCCCTCAATACCAAAACACCTTCATCCACAAGTGTAGCAACTGTGGGATCAGAAACACAAAGCAAGGCAATCTCTTGTAAGAGAGAAGAGACAGCAACAGAGGAGACATGCATCACTGCAAGGTCAACACGCCTAGACAAGGCATCTGCAACCACATTATCAGTGCCTTTAACATACTTTATATCAGGCATAAACCTCATAATCTCAGTGAGCCAACGTTCCTGCCTACTAGTCCTAACAGGAGCAGTCAGTAAGTACTTTAAAGCCTGCTGATCAGTGTGTACAGTAAACTTAGCACCCAGCAATAAATGTTTCCATTTAAGCAAAGCATGAACAAGAGCCAATAATTCTCGGTCATACGGGGCCAACTTCCTCTCAGGGGGCTGGAGTTTCCTGGACTCGAAGGCGACGGGCTGCAGTCCCTGGCCTTGATCCTGCTGCAAAACAGCACCCACAGCAAAGCCTGAGGCATCTACATGTACAACAAAAGGTTCGTCTAAATCAGGCATCAACAAACAAGGAGGAGAAGAAACAAGATCTTTCAATGCAATGAAGGCTTCCCTCTGGGGTCCCTCCCAGGTCCAAGGCACATCCTTCTAAAGCAACTCAGTCATAGGATAAGCAACATCTGCAAAATGGTCAATAAAAGTGTCATAGTACTGTGTCAACCCAAGGAACCCTCTCAACTGTGACACATTACAAGGAGTGGGCCAATCCTGAATGGCAGCAACCTTCCTAGGATCCACCTTAATCCCATCCGGTGTCAACAGGTGCCCAAGGTATTCCACCTGCTTGGCAGCAAATTCACACTTAGACCTTTTACAGTAAAATTTATGTTCCCTCAGCACTGACAAGACAGTTCTCAAATGCTCCATATGTTCTGCAACGGATTTAGAATAGATAAGGATATCATCTAGGTATACCAGTACAAATCTGTCAAGAAAGGGAGCCAAGACAGAGTTCATTACAGCCTGAAAGGTGGCAGGTGCATTAGTCAATCCAAAAGGCATCACAGTAAATTCATAATGGCCATAACGGGTCTTAAATGCAGTCTTTTCTATACTGTCTTCATGCATACGTATCTGATGATAACCAGAAGCCAGATCAAGTTTAGAAAAGATACAACTACCATGAAGTTGTTCAAACATCTCATCAATTCTAGGCAAAGGATGCTGGTTCCTAACAGTAATCCTATTCAAAGCTCTATAGTCAATACACAAACGCCAGCCACCATCCTTTTTTGGAACAAATAGAATGGGTGCACCAAAGGGTGAGGTTGATGGGCGGATGAAGCCTCGCTCCAGGAGCTCCTGTAACTGCGCACGAAGTTCAGCAAGCTGAGCTCCAGACAGTGGATATATACGAGAGGCTGGAGGAGTTGCGTCCGGCTCCAATCTGATATGGTGGTCTCCAGCACGAGAAGGAGGGAGGCCTTCAGGAAGTCCAGACAGTACATCCTTAAACTCCTGCAAAAGCTCCTCCAACTCTGGCACATTGTGTGCATCAGTATCTGGACTGTCAGTCACTGCATTTAATTGAACAACATAGATTGATTCACCCAACTTCACCATCTCTTCTACTTCCATAGATGAGATCACATATTCTGGCATGCCTGACCTCTGACACCCCAACAATACATGTGTTTTGTTGTCATGAGTCAAGGACACAGCATTCAATTTCCAATTAACAACTGGGTTAAAAGCAGTGAGCCAAGGTTTGCCCAAGACAAGATCATAATACATCAACTCAGTAGGGAGGCAGGTGACTCTAAAACCCAATGTCCCAACAGTCAGGTCAGTTGACACACTATGTCCTACCATAGATGTTCTCCCATCAGCCACTCTTACAGTAACATGTGAACTCAAAGATTCAGTGGGAAGGGCAAGCTCCTGCACAAGTTTATCATCAATAAAATTTGCAGATGCTCCACTGTCTAACAAAATCCTGACAGTCCTACCAGCAAGAGTTCCCTCAAACTCAATACAAGTAGCTGAAAGATCAGGACCATCCACAATGTGTCTACTGTCTAGCTGGACAAAAGAGTCAAAATAGGTTGCAGGCAGTGGCTTCTTCTTCACACCGAGACAGCCAGACTGTACCAAACAACTAAACAAGGGCAAGCCTGTATGGGAATTGCAATGGGGTGTGCACATAGTGGTGGAAGATAAACCCAATGCAGCCAAAACAGTAGCCGAAAGTAGCAATTCATGTGATTGCTGTGAAGTAGTCCCTTCCAGCACCTGTCCACAGTGACTTGAACAAGAAAGCACAGTCAATCTGGTCCCTGGTAACAACTGTGACACAAGCTGGCTGACAGAATCCTCTCTATCACTACTATCAACAAACAAAACAACATGAGCATCACTATCAATAAGGTGAGGAGCTGCATCTCTCTTACACATGCTCTCAGGACTAGCTAGGTCACTGGCAGAGGGGGATGTCTGAAACTCTCTACACAAACCATGCCCACCTACAATATGGGTCATGAAAGTATGGTAACAACTGTGGAAATAATTCTGCAGATGACCAAGCTCATACAAAACAGGAATACCATACTGGGGCTCTGAACAGTTGGCTGGCATCATAAACAGGACTCACACTGCTGTTTTACCAAGGAAGACCCACAAATCAAGTAGTACTTGACTTTCGCTTGGGTTGTCTGAGCTCTGGATGCAATTTCCAGCAACGCTCTGCTGCGTGTCCTGCCTTGCCACAATGTGCGCAGGGCTGCGCAAAAGTTTTTGTCGGGCCTGGTGACTTGGAGTCAGGGGAGAACTTTGGAGCAGGGTTCACAGGCTTAGACGGTCCTGGAAGGTCTGATATTGTCACAGCATGCTTGAAGTGGTCTTCCAAGGTCTGGGGATACTGTAGGGAGATGCTTTTCTGAAGATCAGCCCTGCAGCCAGCCAAAAATAAGTGACACAAAGTCTCTTCTGCAAATGCCTTTGGAACCTTTGACCTCAATGCATTAAATGATGCAATATAGCTTCGCATGTCAGTCTTTCCCTGTGAGAGACTCAGCAACTGCTCTAAATGCCTCTTATGCAGCTCTACAGGCCTAAAAGCAGCAGTAAGTGCAGTCACAAACGATTCCCACGTCCCATAAGCAGCAAGACTCCCTGAAGCAATTAACTTAAACTGCCCAGTCCACCAATCCAATGCTTTTCCTCGCAAAAACATCGCTGCCACCTCTACAGACCTCCTCGTCTGTAGATCTACATCGTACGCACGCAAATACATCTCGGTTTGCATGAGCCATGGATCCAACTTCATTGGATCTCCCTCAAACACAGCCGGATCCGGGAATTTAAGAGAAGGCTTCCCTGAACTGGTGGACGACGCTGATGCCGGTGCCGGCATGGACGTTGGCACAGGCTGAGGCGCCACCACTGGTGCAGGCTGAGCCAGCGCAAGCTGAATCACTTTCTCTAACCCATCTATGATGTTTTGAGTCGACGTCGGAGTAGGGGCAAGCGAAGGAACACCAGATCCACTAGCAACGGCTAGTTGCGGCAGAGCACCGATGTCTTGTAAATGCCTTATCATAACAGCAGGATCTACAGCTGATAAGTCTACATCTTCATCATCCTGAAGATCTAAAGCTGGATCTTGCTCAATAGGGCTACGAGCACGGGCTCTCGAACCGGAACGCGGATGCCGCGACATAATGAACTGCGAGAGAAAAGGAAACGCACCACGAACAACGACAAGGAACTAATCCTTGTCGCCGATACCACTGTAGCGTTAACTAAGCGGAAGAGGTTTTTATGAGACAGTGAGACGTTCGTGGTGTGCAACGAAAGAGTGTTACATGATTGATTCGCAAGCCCACTCTTAAACCCAGGGTGGGTTGAATTATACTGTACTGCCTCAGACGCGTAGTCGGGCAACCGAGCGAACTACCTGAGCGAGGTTGTACTGCGAACCCAGATCACATGGCAAGTCAATGAGCAATGCCAAGGACCATACTAGAGCATTATACCCTAGGAAATGCTACATGTAACGCTCTTGAGTGACGTTGAAACTGAGTATGAGATATGCGAAAATGATAAAATATACATGTTTCTCAAAGGCTTGAATGCTCATATTAGAGTTGCTTGCACGATAAACCCACAAACTGGTGTTAGATTCTCAGACCTCGACGTATTGTGCACTTATGTGGTGCAATATGAAAGTAACTTAAAGTCAGGGGGGATGCTGAGGGGACAGGAAGGAAGGAAGGTTCTCAACGCTGTGAAGAGGACTCCCATAAGCACGCCGGCACACTTTCCGGGATTCACCCAGGGGCCTGTGCTTGGAGCCGTCGGCCACAGCGTTGGTGGGAAGTTAGATTCTCGGACTAGCGTCCCCTCCGAGCGCCAGTGTTACTTCTGCAAAAACTTTGGTCACGAGCAATGGCAATGTCAGGCCAAGCGGGACTACTTGCAAAGGAAGAGCAGGCGCGACAGCCAATTGCCCCCACCTCCTCCTTTTCCCTCTAATCAAGCTCGAGGTGGGCAGTGGAAGGGCCGTGGTGGCCGGGGAGGACATTGGAAGGGAAAAGGGCCGGGGCATAATCCTCAAAAGTAAATTCTGAAGCCATGGATGCCACTTGCTTGCATGAATTGCACTCTCTTGTGGCCTCCAAATTGGGAAAGGAAGGGGTGAATGTGAAAGGTTATGGGCAATCGGCTTTCCCTGTACAAAGCAGACAGGTCGTCAATAGACGAAGTTACTCCAGCTACAGTCCGTACGACTGTCTGCTGAGTGCCACACACAACTGTCGGACAAGACTAGCATCTGGTGATGCCCAGCATCTTTCACAACCAGTTCCGTTACATCATTATCTTGTACACAAGCACCGATCAAGCAATCACTAGATAAGGCTCTAGACGGCTACGTTCAAGTACATGCCTATACTCCCTGAAGTCACTGTCCCTTATCTGTTTGAGTGACTACAGGGTACACTAAGCTTGTTCACTCTCACAATAGCAACAATGATACAACACACACTGCCGCACCGTACCTGTACAAAGCAGACAGGTCGTCAATAGACGAAGTTACTCCAGCTACAGTCCGTACGACTGTCTGCTGAGTGCCACACACAACTGTCGGACAAGACTAGCATCTGGTGATGCCCAGCATCTTTCACAACCAGTTGGTATTCACTCCGGTGGGGCAGCCTTAAGAGTTCATCCGACAAACGTGTGATCTAGATAGGATTGTACCTTATGTTCGAAAACGTCCAGAATCTGCCGTGTCTCAAGGTACCTTATGTTCTCAATGGACCCATATCCTAATAGTGCACACATGAAGATCACTTAAAGCACAAGGCATTCAATAATAATGTTCAGAACTCAACACTTCCCCTTGCCTGCATGCTTTAAGTGTATCTTCTCAAACCTAGTGAATCACGATGACCAACAAACACGGGCTTGGCAAGTGGCTTGGTCATAATGTCAGCCACATTGCGTGCAGATTCCACATAGAGGATATCTACCTGCCCAAGTGCCATAGCTTCCCTAGCGTAGTGGAAGCTTACTGCAACGTGCTTTGTGAATTTGGAATACAGGGGGTTCCGTAAATTAGAAATGCATCCTTGGTTGTCACAGAAAATTTTGACCCTCCAAGGTGCAGCCCCTATCTCTTCCAAGAAGCCCCTTAGCCAGTTGGCTTCCTTCACAATATGGCCAGCTGCCATAAACTCAGCTTGCACAGTTGAGGTAGCAACTGAGCTCTGCTTCTTGCTTCCCCAAACCACGGCACTACCATAGACTGATAGAACATAGCCAGTGGTGGAATACCTGTGGTCCAGGTCCCCAGCATAGTCGGCATCAACATAGCCTTCTAGCTCAGGGCCCTTTCCACCCAGAGTAAGAGCTAACTCTCTGGTATCTCTCAAGTACTTCAGCACTCGAATGGCCTCATTCCAGTGTGAGGTAGTGGGTGTCATTCTATACCTTGACAACACTCCAACAGCCTGAGAAATGTCAGGCCGGGTCGTATTGGCTATGTACAGTAACGATCCAATTAACTCGCAGTATCGATGACCAGGTGGCAGAGGGGTACCAGCCCCATGTGACATACCATCTGAGGACTCGGGTCTGCTGCTAGCCACGAAGTCCTTGGACATGGGGGTATCAACCCCACGTCCATCATCAGCAACGCCAAACTTCTCCACAAGAGCATCAATCTTGGGAGTGCAACTCATGGAAATAGTGCCCTGAACTCTATTGCGTAGGACCTGACACCCCAGGAAATCATTCACCTCTCCCAAATCATGGATGGTGAAGTCCTTCTTCAATAACTCTTTCCCCCACTCAATCTCTGCAACCACTCTGGCAACTATGAGAAGATCATCGACATAAACAAGAATAAACGACAGATTACCATCAGGGGCCCTCCTGATGTATACCCCAGCGTCGCTCTTGCACACACTATACCCCATCACGCTCAACTTGTCGCTCAAGGTCTTGTGCCAAGCCCGTGGGGCTTGCTTAAGACCGTAGAGTGCCTTCCTGAGTTTGCACACAACTCTCGTGTTGCCATTCTCAAATCCTGGTGGTTGGGTTACATAGACCTCTTCCTCCAACTCCCCATTGAGAAAAGCTGTCTTGATATCCACTTGGTGGATCTCAAGATTTTGTGTGGCAGCCACTGCCAGCACAGCTCTCCTAGCACCATAGCTGCTGGTAGGTGCAAAAACCTCACCAACATCTATACCAGGAATCTGTCTGCAACCCTGGGCAACCAATCTTGCTTTAAACCGAGTGACATTCCCATGTGCATCGTTTTTTGTAGAAAAAATCCAATGAACAGGGATAACTTTCTGCCCATGGGGTCTTTCCACATACTGCATAACCTCATGGGTGTCTAAAGACTCCATCTCCTCTTGCATTGCCTGCTGCCAAAACTCCCACTGAGGTGAGCGCTGGGCTTCCCTCAAGTTTGAGGGCACGTGAACTTTTCCCAACGTGACAGAAGGTACACTCTGTACCTTATGCTGTGGTGCAGCAGGGCTGTCAGCCTTACTGATGCTGTTCCCTTCTCTCTCTCTCTCTCCCTGGTTGCCAGAATAAGGTACATTATGTACCTTATGCTGGGACTGGGCAGTACTGCCGGGATTATCTGATTCCTTCTCAAGTCTCTCTCTCTCTCCTTGACTACTGGACTCATGTGCAGCACCCTTACATTCTCGCACCTTCCGCAATGCAGAGGGGAGCAGCAGCTCTCTCTCTCTCCTGGACTCACACTTGGGCACACTACCCAGACTTGCCTGAGCTGCGCCTACAATGTCAGCCTGCACACCATAAGCATGACTAGCCAGTGACTGGGATTGGGCACCAGCTTCCCCTACTGCTGGCATGTCTAACCCACTGCTCTCATCTCTTACATCTGCACCGAACATAGCCTCGACTGTCTCAACCTGCCCCTGCATATCAGGGAGACCAACCATGTTTGGCTCACTCACAATTGCCTGACCTGGGTCAGGGGCATGCAATGGGATGTCAGAATGCTCTCTCCTAGCCACGCGCTGTACATAACGCTGCTCCCTTGTAAGGGTGGTCCCTGGAGGAAGGGGAATTTGTGACTTCCCCTGCATTCGCAACCCCTCTTGTACCTTCTGCATTTTTTCTACCTGGGATTGAGTTTCTACACCCCCCCTGGCCAGATTCTGCATATGCTCAAGCACCGACCACGAGTGCTGAGATGGTTCTGGGGTCCCAACAGTAGAATCCAGGCTGGTGGGGTTTCCTTGGTCATGTGCTGCTGTGGTCCCGTCTCCAGACTGATCCCCAGCACAAAGTCCAGAGGTCCCAGGAGCCCCAGTGGAAAGCGTCTCCACTCCATGGTCATCCTCCTCATCCCAGAACGTGGGTGGAGCAGCAGAGGGAATTGCTTGAGGCGTTGCCAGATTCTCACTGCCAAGGGGGGGTGATATCCTAGAATCATAGACAGACCCAGGCTGGACCTTTGATAGACCCACTCTCTCAGCCCCCCTCAAGTGCTCGATAAAGCTGACGTCCCTACTCTCCTTCCACACTCCATTCCCCACGTACACACGATACGCTTTAGACTGGGGACAATAACCAGTAAACATCCCAGGGATGGTCTTGGGCCCAAAAACAGACCTTTGGCCACTGGGAATGTGCACATGGGCTACACAGCCAAACGTGCGCAGCACAGACACATCAGGTTTGACACCAAAGAATAATTCCATGGGGGTCAGGGACCTGCCTGAAGTAGGACCCACATTGTAGAGGAGGGTAGCTGTCTCAAGCGCCTCCTTCCAAAGGGAGGGGTCTGCTGCAGCATGGACCAACAGAGTCCTTGTTCGCTCCTTCAGGGTCCTATTCATCCTCTCCGCCACCCCATTCTGCTGAGGCGTGTAGGGCGCTGAGGACTCCATCTTAGTGCCCTGCTGAGCACAAAACTCTTTGAATTGCTGGTTCAGGAACTCTGAACCCCTGTCAGTCCTCACACACTTCACAACCGTGCCTCGTTGGGTCTGCCAAAAACGGAGCAGGTCTATCACAGCCTTTGGGATGCCATCCTTTGACTTCACAGGCAGGGAGGCAACTTGGTGTGAACTTTCATCCACTACAGTGACCCAATATCGTTCACCTGTGATGGCAGGAGGTGATATGGGACCCACAGTATCCACATGGACTCTATCGAGTGGGTGATGTGCAGGCCTGGAAGATACAGGGAAAGGAGGTCTGGAGTGTTTCCCTTGTATACACGATTCACAGTGCTTGGGGCACTCAGAGCAGGGAGCAAGGGAGATATTGATTCCTGTAACCAGATCTTCCTTGGAGAACCTCTGCATGCTGCTGGCACCAGGATGACCTAACCTAGCATGCCACAGAGATCTCTCGCTACACACGTGTCCTTTCCTAAGATGAGACGCCTCAGCCATGTGATCAATATGTCTGCAGCCAACTTGCTGCCCTCTGACAGGACTAACAAACTCCAAAAAAAACAGACCTCGTGCGCGGGTGATATCTCCACACCACCCTTCAGGTCCCTTCATGGCTGTGTAACCACCTGCAGTGTCAGTCAGGAAAGATGCTCCATCCTGAATTGCACCAGTGACTGAAATGAGGTTGGTATGCGCAGAAGGAACACACTGCACATTGTGCAGCCAGAATACTTCGTGCCTTGCATTCACAAGGCATACAGACCCAGATGCAATGATTCCTCCCTTGGCGTCTGAGGTTGCCAAGTGCAGAGGAAGAGGCTGTCTATGCATAACTGGATTATGGAGCAATGAGAGATCATTGACTATATGCACAGAGGCACCACTATCTATTAACCAAGATGTGCTGCTAGCTCCATGCGAAGTTGGGGCAAGCACATTGAGAGAGATAAACATCGCCTCACCAGAAGGAGGGGGTGGAGGTGGTAAATGCCACCCCGGAAACGTGTGTTGACTTGTTGGATAGTTATATGCTGAAGGAGGTCCAGGGCTGGAAGCGGATGAAGGCGGGCCACCCCGGCCAGATCCATGGTCCCACCAGGCTTGAGGAGACGACTGTGGGCCTCCCTGGCCCCAGTAAGCTGCAGGCCCAACGCTTGCCGCTTGCATGTTTTGATGCAGAGCCTGCAGCTGCCTGAGCGGTCCGCAGTCAGTCATGAAGTGGCCCTTTGCCTTGCAGAAGTGGCATGTAAGCTCCTCTCTGGGCCTTCTTGCCCTGCCAGGTCCACGCCCCCTGCCACCAAAAGTAGTTGCAGAGGGGCCAGCGGGAGGCTGTTCGTTTGCTGGTAGTGCTGCTCCAACTCCCGGTACTGCTCCCACTCCTGGTGCAGCTCCAGCGCTTGATGACGCTCCAGCTACCCCCCCAGAGGGACCAGCCACTGCTGCAGCTGCCATGGCCTGAGGTGTTCCCTCTGCAGGTGGGTCCTTGTACCCACGGCTGGCTGCGGCGCGCAGGATTCTTTGAATCAGCTCCAATGGCGGCTTGTCGGTTGCCATAACCTCCAGGGACTCGAGCCTCAGCACAGGAGGGAGGCCCTTCACCATCAGCTCCCCAACATTGTGGTCCAAGAGGATGAACGCGTTGTTTCTGAGACTTGTAGCCAGATCCATCATTCTGTAGAGGTAGACCTTGAGTGTCTCCCCTGTCTTGATGCCCTGCTCCATTTCCTTGTACCACTCAAGGTTGATGTCTTGGTTGCTCCCTCCAGTGTGACTGTTCTTCACCCACGCGATGAAGTCGAACGCTGCTTTGTGGCATGAGATCTGAGAATGCCAGATGACTGGAACTGACTGGATCAGCCACTGCTTGATGGCTGAGTTCTCCACCGACCCTGGCATTGGCCTCTCCAAAGCCGCTCTGACCCCCTTGGTGTTTGCGCACGCCTCCAAATTTTCATACCAAAATTCAAAATTGCGCCCTCCATCATCAAGCATGACAGTCATCTTTGGATTAGAGGTATTGGGGATGTAGGCTGCCTTGTCAATCTCCACCTTTGGTTCTGCAGTGGCTGATTGTGTCCCGGTCATAGACTGCCCTGGAGTGGCCCCACTGACTTCTCCAGGTTGAGACATTGCTGTTTCACTGCTACTTTCCTTTTCTTTGCCCCTTTTTGTCATACTATTGTCACTTCACCAGCCAAACTTACTCATAAACTTCTGGAATGCAGCAATACCCTACAATTCCCTCCATGTCATGGAAATTTACCAGCCAGTCTTGCACAGTAGTAGCAGATATGTTCCCCTCAGAAGTTTGCGCCGGAGTCCGGCCCGACTCACTCAGTGCTTCTAGACAACGTCTATGAATGATAAAGCACAGCTAAAACTTCAATTATGAATTTCCCAGAAAGGTAAACTGTGAGTAAGATAATGGTCCTGGTACACTCGAGTTCCCTTGCGCCGCTGCGCCATGCTCGAGCTCCTTTGTTGACGCTTACGTCTGACCCATCCGTAGACGACCTTCACTCCTGCTTTTACTTGGCTCAGCTGGAAGGGCGTGGGCCCATAACCTGTGAAAGGTTATGGGCAATCGGCTTTCCCTGTACAAAGCAGACAGGTCGTCAATAGACGAAGTTACTCCAGCTACAGTCCGTACGACTGTCTGCTGAGTGCCACACACAACTGTCGGACAAGACTAGCATCTGGTGATGCCCAGCATCTTTCACAACCAGTTCCGTTACATCATTATCTTGTACACAAGCACCGATCAAGCAATCACTAGATAAGGCTCTAGACGGCTACGTTCAAGTACATGCCTATACTCCCTGAAGTCACTGTCCCTTATCTGTTTGAGTGACTACAGGGTACACTAAGCTTGTTCACTCTCACAATAGCAACAATGATACAACACACACTGCCGCACCGTACCTGTACAAAGCAGACAGGTCGTCAATAGACGAAGTTACTCCAGCTACAGTCCGTACGACTGTCTGCTGAGTGCCACACACAACTGTCGGACAAGACTAGCATCTGGTGATGCCCAGCATCTTTCACAACCAGTTGGTATTCACTCCGGTGGGGCAGCCTTAAGAGTTCATCCGACAAACGTGTGATCTAGATAGGATTGTACCTTATGTTCGAAAACGTCCAGAATCTGCCGTGTCTCAAGGTACCTTATGTTCTCAATGGACCCATATCCTAATAGTGCACACATGAAGATCACTTAAAGCACAAGGCATTCAATAATAATGTTCAGAACTCAACAGTGAACCTTGTGGTGCCAAATGTTAGGAAGGCTGAATCTGAGATTTCCAAGTTTTTAGGGGAACAAAGGTGCAACCCGTCCCTCACTTGTTGTTTCATTGTGGGAAGGAAAGCTTGGAAAAGTAAGAGTCTCTATGCTCACCGTATGCAAGGAAGGATTGTGGAAGTGTGTTCAGGAAGGAAGGGACAGGCGGTAGACATGAATGGTCAAACTAGTGTATACCCATTCTCTTTTATATGTTGTGTGGTTCCCCCAAGACCCACACTCACCATGGGAAGTGTTACTACTGACTCTCCGCTCGCTATGACCTTTCCTGCGAATGTTAAGGGGAAAATCCTTTCAGTGTTGTTTGACAGTGGGGCGTCTCATTCCTTTATTAAAAGTGATACTTTGCAAGGACTTGGGGTGCGCTATAAACCCTCGAGTATCTCAGTGACTCTTGCGGATGGAAGTGTGTCTGATACGAAAGGAACGGTCGATGTGTCATTTCCGCTTAAGCCCGGTGTAAGCTCTCGTCATAACTTCATTGTAAGCCCTGCCATGATTGATGGGGTAGACATGACTTTGGGGCAGGATTGGATGGAAGCAAGGGGAGCCTCCATTGATTTTCGTGTGAAAGCTGCTCACTTTAGACATCATGGGAAGTGGGTTACCTTAACACGAGCAGATTCACCCTTGCCGGTTGGGCCAAAACTTGTTTGGGGTCTTCAAGCAAAAGAAAGGAAGGAGGGAAGGAAGGACAGGAATGGAAGGGGATGGAAGGGGCAAGATGTATGGAAAGTTTGCTTGTATACTGTGCTTGTGAATGACCAGGCTGAGTTGGTGGACATCACCGGGGAGGACGCCTCAAGTGGGGTCGACCTGGCGGATACCGACCAATCTGTGGACGACACGCCCGTCGTCACAAAACCCACCAGTGGTACCGGTATGACTTTCACTCAACAAATAAATGATATGCTGGAAGGAAAACCGCAGGCATTGAAGGAGTTGTTACGTGCTAATGAGGATTTGTTTGCCAAGCAACTCCCGGGGCTACCTCCGGAAAGGGAAGTATTTCACACAATAAATTTGGAGGAAGGACATCGGCCTCCCAATAGGCACGCGTACCGGCTAGCTCCAAGTGAGCTTGCGGAGTGCGAGAAAACAGTGAATGAGATGTTGAAATTGGGATTGATCAGGCCAAGTTGCTCCCCTTTTGCTTCACCTGTTTTGTTTGTTAGGAAGAAGGATGGAAGTTTACGGATGGTTATAGATTACCGTCCCCTCAACAAAATCACTATCTCTGATAGATACCCTCTACCCAGAATTGATGACCTGTTAGATAAACTTAAGGGAGCAAAAGTGTTTTCAAGCTTGGACTTACTGTCTGGATACCATCAGGTCAGGCTTCGGAAGGAGGATGTGCCAAAGACTGCCTTTCGGACCCCTTTTGGTTTGTACGAATTTCTTGTTCTCCCCTTTGGTCTGACAAATGCCCCTGCCACATTTCAGAGGTTGATGAATGAAGTCTTTCATGACTTTATAAGGGAAGGATTTGTGGTGGTGTATCTAGATGATGTGCTCATTTACAGCAAAACGGAAGATGAACACTTGGGGCAGTTGGAGAGAGTTTTCACCCGTCTGCGTGAACATCAACTCTTGGCAAAACTTGTTAAAAGTTCTTTCTTTGAGAACCAATTGAAGTACTTGGGACACATTATTGGTGCAAATGGATTGGAAGTGGATATGGATAAGGTCAAGGTGGTGCAAGAGTGGCCTTCACCCACAAACGTAACGGAAGTTAGAAGGTTTTTGGGGTTGTCTAACTATTTTCGCAAATTCATCCAAAACTATAGTATCCTAGCAACCCCATTGACCGCTCTCTCTGGAGCAAAGGCACCTTGGAAGTGGGGACAGGAGCAACAGGAAGCATTCACCAAAATCAAGGAAGCATTGGTAAGAGCCCCTATCCTGACACGCCCGGATGTACGTCGGCCATTCAAGGTGGTGTGCGACGCATGCTATTACGGCGTGGGAGCTGTGTTGTTTCAAGATGGGAAGGTTTGTGCTTATTTTAGCAAGAAGTTGGGAGCAAGCGAGAGGAACTACAGTGCCACGGAACGGGAATTATTGGCTGTGGTGTATGCTCTCACGGAATGGAGATGTTATCTTTTGGGGAAGCCAGTGACAGTGGTAACGGATCACAAGTGTAATACCTTCTTGGGTCAACAGGTTGGGCTTAGTCCTCGGAGGGCTCGGTGGGCCGAGCGCCTGCAGGAGTTTGAGATTGAATGGGTATGGGAACCGGGAAAGACCAACATTGCGGACCCGCTCTCCAGGTGTTTCACTCAACATGGTCACCCTGGATCTGGGGGGAGGGACAATGGAGTAGTGGCCGGGGTTGCCCTCCGGCGCAAGCGTACGCGCCCCTCTCCGGACTGCCTCACCCCCTCCAGATTGGATGCAGCTCGGTCCCGCAAGGTTCGAAAAGTCACGGAGCCCGCTCAGGAGGTCCAAGAACCCCTCGGCACGATGGAGCAAATTGGGTTGGCCAGCCCAAGTGAGCTCACCCCCGATACCGATGGGTACGAAACCTTACTTGGAAAACTTGGGAAGGCTTACACAGATGATCCTTGGTTGGCAGTGCGCGCGAATCGTCGGAAGGTTAGTCTTAAGGGAGGCTTTTGGGAAAGGAATGGACGGAAGTATGTTCCTGCATTGTTTGAGGAAAGGAAGAATGGGGAACTTGTTGTTGAGAATCTGCGACGTGGAATTTTGGAAGCATTGCATGACCCGCCTCATGTTGGCCACCCTGGAGTAACTCGCATGTATGAGCTTCTCACAAGGGAATGGTATTGGCCTGGAATGTATGAGGATGTCAAAGCCTATGTTGCTCATTGTGACTCTTGCCAGCGGGTCAAGGCTCGGAATACTTTGCCTGCTGGTCTTCTTCACCCTTTACAAATACCAGTCAGGAAGTGGCAAAGTTTGTCCATGGATTTCATTACTAATTTGCCAAAGACTCCCAATGGAAATGATGCTATTTGGGTTGTCGTGGATAGGCTTAGCAAGTGTGCTCATTTTGCAGCTACAACCATGAATGCGGATGCTTATACGGTGGCACAATTGCTAAGGACACGGGTATGGATGTATCATGGATATCCGGAGGAAATTGTGTCTGATCGGGACCCCCGCTTTGTGAGTAAGTTTATGAAGGCGTTACATGAACTTACGGGATGTCGGCCTGCCCTTTCAACTGCCGCCCCCGCCTGGTATCATCCGACCGTGAATGTCAACTTCCTCACCCCCTACCGTACCGCTGATGTCGCACGTGTGCGTCCGCCGCCGCCGCCCCCGCATCTCGTCAACGACCATATCGAATACGAGATTGGTGGCATTGTGGACCACAAGCCACTCATGGACGACCGCGGCCGCACTCTCTACGACCCGGATGGAACCCCGCATATGCAATACCTTGTGCGATGGAAAGGTTACACGCCCGACGACGATACGTGGGGACCACTCACGAATTTTACGCGCTGCCGCCAGCAAGTGGAGCAGTACAGAGGGAGTCACGGGTTGCCTCCATTGCCTCCCAGGGGCACAATCCCTCGGATTCGCCCTTAGGCCCCGTCGACCGGTTGGCCCTCCTTGGAGGGGTCTCTCTGTATGGCCATATGGACTGTGTATAGGCTAGGGTAAGGCTGCCTTACCCGGTAGGGTGGACCATGGGTCCCTTACCTGGATAGATCATTGTGCACATTAGGCTCGACATGGCCGCTTCACTTCATTGCCACTGGACACGGACCTTTGGACTCTGGAACTTTGGACTCGAACTTGGTTTGAACCTCACTTGAACTTTGCCTTATGGACTTGTGGACTTCTCGACTTATGAACTTCTGGACTTTTGGCTCTACGTGGACTTAGCTGTTTCCTCCGTTTCGTCTTCTGTCATGTTTGTCATGAATGATACTTATTCTTATTTCTATATGGTGGGGACCCCGATACGCAGCGATCGGCTGGGGTCTGGCAACACGGGAGGCGGGTTGCCCGTAGGTAGTGTTCTGAGTCTCCGCATGTTGGAAGGTCTTTTGTTGTTTTGTTGCGCTCTGCCTTCTGCGCGGGGACGCACAGGAATAGGGAGGGGAGTATGTAGTGAGGTGACGCGTGCGATGCCGCGTCTGCGTACCTCATGCGGCTCGCCTTTCGAATTATGTGCAGGTCTTTCGAATTACGTGCACGCCTGCATGTGTGCGCATGTGTCTTCACGCACGTCGTACTACGAGAAGCTTCACAATATAGGATGTTCATGAAATGTCCAAAAGGATGCCCTCTCGTCATCCTTCTCGTGGTGCTCGCGAGAGCATCACATAGAAGGGCGATGTAGCCGGGTTCACCACAAGTTGGACTCACACTTCGAGAGACACACTTATCTTTGGGGCCTGGATATATCTGTTGCATATTATATTGTATTGGCGTTGGCCATATTGTTTATTGGAGACTCGGAATCGCCTGCGTGAGGAGGAGCTGCGTATTGTAAGAGGAGTCGGCGTCACGTTTACTGTCTCGCGGTGTCACCCCTTCCTTAAACCCTAGTATCTCTTATTATTAGACTTGCATACACGTCTCCCTTTGTTTCAAACTCCCCTCTTCTGATTTCTCAACTTCAATAGGAAACAAAGGTGTCTGCAGTGCTTGTCTGCATGGGAAGCAAACTGTGCAACCTTTCAAACCTACAGGCACTGTCTGCACCAGAAAATTTGAAGTTGTGCATATGGATCTTATGGGTCCAATTTCACAAGAAACGTATGATGATGAAAAATATGTCTTTGATGAATCTTCTGCTATGTCAGCAACTATTCTACTCAAGTCAAAGGCAGATGCATCAAGAGAGGCAGTAAATTTATTGACTGCGTGGCAGACACAGCACGAGTGCAAGGTGAAGTTTATCAGGATTGACAATGGTACTGAGTTTTCTGGGTTAGAAAAATTCTGCAGAAAGAATGGTGCAGTCCATCAAAAGACTGCACCATATGCCCATCAACAAAATGGGAAAATTGAGAGGCTGAACAGGACTCTGCAGGAGAAAGCAAGAGCCATGCTGACTGCTTCGAGCCTACCTCCAGAATACTGGGGTGACTCTCTCCTAACTGCAAATTATGTTAGGAACTTGTCTGCAGTTGCAAACCATGACAAAAACCCTTTTGAGATGTGGTTTGGCACTGTTCCTGATGTCAGTCACTTACGTGTTTTTGGGAGCAAGTGTCATGTCATGATAGAAAAGTCAAAAAGGGATGGTAAAATTGGTCCTGTCAGTATAGAGGGCATTTTCTTGGGCTATGATGGGCACATTGTCCTCATGGATTCCAAAGTCACAGTGTCCTCATGGATTCCAAAGTCACAGTGTGTGCAAGACAATTTGTCAAGTTTGAGGAGACTTTGTCTGATGATGATGAAATGCCTGATCTCCTTGATGTAGTGAATAATGAAGAGGATTCTCCTGAAGATTCTGAAACTACACTCAATGGAGAAGATGTGCATGGAATTTCTGAAGACTTGTCTCTTGTCTCTTTGGCCCCTTTGGGCACTGATCCAAGTGTCATAAGGTTTGATGAATTAAACCTTGAGAGGGCTAAATTTATTGGTCAAGATAATACTAACCTTGGGGAAAATCAGGGCACTGCAGATCCTCATGGCTTAGACCCGTGTCCCGTTCAGGACGTTCCATAAGTGGTCATCCAGAAAGGTATAGTTAATGAGGCTCCTGAATCCCAACTTGAGCCTGTTGAGTTTGATTTTCAAGGTGCAGGCATCTCACACACACCTCCAGGTCTCTTTGGGGGCAGATATCCTGATACAGTTAGGAATACTGTGCTGCAAAATGAGACAAATCATGCTGAAATATTCTGTGGTTATGTTCAAGCTTCAGAAAGACACTTTGATTGTAGAGCCTGCAACATATATTGATGCCATTAATTCACCTGAGAGTGATAAGTGGGTTAGTGCAATGCAAGATGAAATGAACTCACTCAAGGCATTAGGCACCTGGTCATATGTGGTGGTTGATGACAAGACAAAGAAAAAGGCTCTGCCAGTGAAATGGGTTTACAAAGTCAAGCTTTCTGAAATTGGTGAAATTGAGAGGTTTAAGGCGAGGATGGTTGCCAAAGGTTTTAAACTAATTTATGGTGTTGATTTTACTGAGGTTTATGCACCTGTCTCCAAGCATTCAACCTTGAGATATGTGCTTTCTAAAGCAGTTGAGAGAAACATGCAGGTCCATCAGATGGATGTGAGTACTGCATTTTTACATGGGGATCTTGAAGAAAAGGTCTTCATTCAGCAGCCAGCAGGGTTCCATATTGGTGGGCCTAACACTGTCTGCAGGTTGCACAAAGCCTTGTATGGGCTTAAGCAGGCCCCTAGGGCCTGGTACGTTACAATCAGCAGCTTCCTTAAATCTGCTGGTTTTGTCATTGCAGATGCAGATCCATCTTTGTTTATACTGCAGAGAGAGAATTCTGAAACAGTTTATTTACTTTTATATGTAGATGACATTCTCATTACCTCTCAGGATCTCAAATGCATTGATGAAGTGAAGTCTCTCCTTGCTAGCAAGTTTGCAGTGAAATTGTCAAATGAGAAATTAATCACTGATATTTTGGAGAGCTTTGGTATGGCAGGCTGCAACCCCAAGTCTACACCTCTGGATAATTCCTTCAAATTGCAGAAGAATTCAGGGGAACCCTTGCCTAAAGACAACAGGTACAGGGAACTTGTGGGTGGCATTCTTTATTTGGCTAACACAATCAGGCCTGACCTATCATATGCTACTGGTCTTCTCGCACGTTTTGCAAATGCTCCTACAAATACACATCTTAGTGCTGGCATGCATATTCTGAAATATCTTGCTGGTACTAAGAATTCGGGGCTTTTGTGGGAGAAAGGTGATAAAGGCTTTGTAGCCTTGTTGACTCAGATTATGCAGGGGATTTGGATGGCAGAAAGTCCACCTCTGGATTTGTTTTCATGTCTGGGTCAGCAGCAGTTTCATGGGGTAGCAAGCTACAACCAATTGTTGCTTTGTCTACTGTTGAAGCTGAATTTATCTCCATGTGTACCGGAGCTCCATGGAGGAAGCATTGTGGTTTGCCAAGTTAATTACTGACTTTGGTGAAAATCCTGGAAGTATTGTAGTTTATACTGACAATACAGGGGCCCTTGCAAATGTGAAGGGGATTCCCATATCATCCAGGACTAAACACATTGCTGTAAGGTACCACAGGGTCAGAGATGAGGTGGAGAATGGAGCAATTGAGCCAAGATATGTGGCTACCAGTGAGAATATTGCTGATCCCTTCACCAAGGTACTTACTAAGGTCACTTTTGCCAAGCTTAGAGCAATGGCATGTATCAAATAAAGTTGTGACTCACTTTCAAACAAGTGTTTCTGAGAGATGTTTCTCCCTACACATGAGGGGAGGTGTTAGAAAAATGGACACTAACATGTATACCTTAGGTATTTGAGCAACATGTTGGGTCATTTCATATTAGCATGTTTGTGAGCCACATCAATTCATTGCAAGGCTTTATAAGACTTACAATACTCATAAACAATAGGGTACAGTCATATTTCACTTGGGTGTGTTTGTACTGTAAGGTACTTTAAGGGCAAATGGCACTCATAGTGATTCATAGGGGCCATGGTACAATTTCGGCCTGTTTTCTGCCAGTTTCCTACACCCCCCCCAAATAAGTTATTCCCACCCGTAATTTGGGCACTGCTTGTCAGGGATTCGCCTTTTCCTGCCACTGAAGGCATTAAATGGTCCCTTTCGGGCTTGCAACTTATGTCCGTAAAAGCAGAGTTTGGTTCATTCCTATAGCAGTAGTAGCATCGAAATATCATTTTTGACAAAAACCAGAAAATCCGGCCTTAACGGCGGGACCCATCCCATCTCTTGCCTCTTTTTTCCTAGGCAACACCGAATGCCGGCTTCCGATTGGGGCCCCATGCAGACCTCAAGTCCCCCACGAGTCCACCCAAAACTCTCCTCTTTTGGCCAGCTGGGCCCTAGAGAGAAGGAACAAAGCCCTTTTGTTCTCAAAAACTGCCGAGCGCATGGCTCCTTAACCTCGATCTCGTCATGTCCGCTACAACGGAGCCCCCACAGCACCGAATAACGCCAAACTTCGTGACAACAATCTTTAATAGTAACAATACTTACCCTCAAGTTTAATCGTAAGAAGCTTTCATGCTCAAGACGCTGCGGCGTCTTGTTTCGAAGGCCCTGCTTGCTTCCGCGAGGTTTGTACTCTAAGGCGACGTGGCACCGTCTTTAAGGGCGGACCGGGAAGAGTTTATGCTGGCATGGCAGTCACGTGTACTGATGTACTATCACGTGCTGGAGTTTCAGAGCCGATATTAATTTCCTTGCGAAATGCCACACGAATTACGCCAATTGACGGTCAGGGTGGGAATACCTTATTTGGGGGGGTGCTAGTAAGGTATACTCATTCCGGATCTCATCGATCGTGAGACTTTAAGTCCTGCGGTCCTTGGTGTTCGATCCGAGACTTGTATCGGTTGTGAGTTAAACTTCCGAGTCACTTAGATTCGAGATTATCTTCGACCGAGATTCGTACTGTTCATCGACGACCATGTCGAATCGTAAGGTACATTGGAATTCCAGTGTATAGTACTGATGGTATGCAAACTTGATCGTGCCCGTACGCTTTTAAGATCTGGAGTTGCAAAACTGTCAGGAGGCTAATAAATATGTAGTCTCCTTAGTATAAATAAGGAGTGCTCTTAGAGGCCAGTCAGTTCTGAGTTCCCTTATCAGACTCCTGTGCCGTTTGCTTGGTCGTGTTTCGTCCACTTCTGCAAGCTTTTGTTTGAGCACAGTTCACCAACTCTAAAGAGTGTGATTCACAGGTGATTGCAACATCCTTTGTTAGTCGTTATTGTAATAGTTCTGAGTTCCCTTATCAGGCTCCTGTGCCGTTTGCTTGGTCGTGTTTCGTCCACTTCTGCAAGCTTTTGTTTGAGCACAGTTCACCAACTCTAAAGAGTGTGATTCACAGGGAATAACATTTAGCTTCAAATTCTGCAAAGTTTATTTTGATGATGCCATTACACGAAAACCATTATGTTTGCACCAGTCACGTCACTTCACAAATACACACAATCACAGTGGGAATTTTCCAACTTAGAAATTCTCCACTGAGCCCCAAGAGGGCCCATTTCACAACACATTTGAAACTGACCATATTTCCTAGACATCACGATAATATTAGATCCTAGGGGACCAGTTGGCAAGTTGCAAGCTGCTTATTCCTATGACTCTAGTCAAACTACAGATCACATGGTACATCTTACTCGTACATGTTCATGGGGAACAGATTTTGTACCTGTACATCATGTTGTCATAAGTTCGCAGTGGCTAGTACCTGTTTGTGGCTCATAAATACCTGCGGCTAGTAGAATGGAGATTGCCTTCATGTGTTTTGATTTAGTACTTAAGAAATCTTATCAAGCAATCTCTTGATAAGAAGTGGTCCCTGTCTGTGGCAATTAATCTTTCTTGATCACATCACTGTTGTTAAGGGAAACTAGGTTTCCTTGGCTGTAGACTGAGCTCAATCAATTGAGTAGGATGATTGGTCTAGAATTGAACGTTAATCCAAATTGGACTTTTTACGCGTATATTAGATTGGTCAGCCAAGTCTGGTTTAAGGCTTCGTGGTCGGGGCAGCGGGTCAGACATTCAATGGAGTATTATCTCCAAGCAAGCTTGCTAATAAAGCAAGCTTGCTATGTCTCACCTGCACATACTCTTGTTCGGCATGCTTCCTTAACTGCGTTAACTGCGTTCCGCATGCCATTTAAACCGGTAAGCCCCGACTAATGAGAAGCGTGTATCACTTCGTCATTAATCATTTGTTAGCACCCAAAGCATTGACAAGTAGTGCTGGGACAGGTGATCGTGTGTATGTCGAACGACATCCATCATCTGTGAATAGTAAGAACATCGGCTTTGGGTTGCAGGTAAGAGTAGTCGGTTATCGTACATTTAGTTCTTAGATGTGAATGCTTAGATGCATTTACTTGTAAAAGACATTCAATGGAGTATTATCTCCAAGCAAGCTTGCTATGTCTCACCTGCACATACTCTTGTTCGGCATGCTTGCTTAACTGCGTTAACAGCGTTCCGCATGCCATTTAAACCGGTGATCGTGTGTATGTCGAACGACATCCATCATCTGTGAATTGCAAGAACATCGGCTTTGGGTTGCAGAACCCACACTTAGGCAAAGTCTGGCTAGGTTTGCTCGGCAGGCTACCCTGCGAAGGAATAGGTTCCTGGAGACGTCCTTGGTGATCTCGCACGTACTGGGGGTCCCTAGCCGGGAGGTTCAAAAGCGGGTAGGAATGCTGAAAACCATCATAATGCCTTACATTATTAACGTGATTGAGATGCCAATGTAACACACCTTGGTCTGCAATCATCTCCTTGACTTTACGCATCATTTCCTGCCGATTGCAGATCCTGGTACAGACTAGGTCAGACACACACTAGAAGTTCAGACACTAAGCTGGTAAAGGTCTCTGGACGCATTATACCTGTCAGAGCTATCATTGCGCAATGGTTTTAAGTAGTCTTATCACGATATCTTGAAGCTTTTCGAGGTTTTAGGCGTCACTTGCCTTTTCGAATCAACGCAAGGCGATGCCTGATTCATCAGTTACAGTAAATCTTTTGTGTGTGAAGCGCCATTGCTCAACACTGCTGTTGCGTCTTGGATTTCATCTGTTGGTTTAATGACACGTGCTTGTAAGGGAGTCGTTCCTCCCCTGACGTCTTATTTGGCTAAAGTTTACGAAAGCAAGCTTTGTAGGGGCTTAACGAAGTGGTAGATGTCACTACAGATTGGCTGATTGAGCGAAGTAACCCCCAAGGGTGTACAGGGCTGCGTCCCGGCCGCACAAGTCGAGGCCGAGTGCATCTATAACGAAGTGGGTCCCAGGGTTTAAACAAGCTTGTGAGTAGGAACAGAACTGGTTATTCACTGAATTACAAGAAGCGTACGAGTAGCTAACAGATGCCGTACCCGATGTAGATGGCCATGTATGGCATAAACGAAGTGTGGATTGGGTTACCCCACACATGTAGCGGGATGGTACTGAGGTGGTTGTCTGGGTCACGTGCCCTTGTCCCCAGTGTCCCCAGTTGTTATTCGCTGCCATGTACCCTTTTGGCGCATATTTAAGGTTAGGTTTAAACGACGGATTACCCGTGCGTCGTAACTTCAACCTTAACCCGTTTGCCATACATGCTGGTCTGCAGAAGCCCTGGTCGGAAAACTATTTATGGCAACGACTCCATTGACAACGTTGGACCCACAATGTCATAAACAATGCTATCGTGTCACCTTGCCATACAGCCTTTACGGAGTACCCGTACGTGTAAGCATGCCCCTCTAGGTACTGGGCCCTCGCCCAGGACATCTGCAGGGTTGACTCTCAGTGTGTTTAGTGTGCGTGACCCGCCACGCACAGTGTGGGCAGAAATTATGCGTTCTTCCCTAAAATTCTATCCCCCTCCCTCCCTGTTCCACTCCCTCCCTCCCTCCCTCTCCCCCTCCCTCCCTCCCTCTCCCCCTCGCCCCTCCCCCTCCCCCCTCCCTTTCGCTCTCTCATCATCCCTCCCATCTCCCCTTTTCCTACTCCTCACCCCTCCCTATTGTCTCTCTCTCCCCCTCTCCCTCTCTTTCCCTCTCTCCCCCTCTCCCCCCCCTCTCTCTCCCCCCCCCCTCTCCCTCTCTCTCTCTCTCCCCCCCTTCTTTTTCAAACCCACCCCCCTTCCCCCCCACCCGCCCTTTTGTCCCCCTTCTTTCCCTTCCTTTTCCTGCCGCTTGCACCGTGCCTTTCTCTGCCATGTGCTAAAAAAGGTTTTCACTATCACCTTTTGTCTCTGGCCCCTCCATTCCGTGTACCCGCATGCCGGGTTTATGGTATGCGGTAAGGATAGGCTTCACTCTTTAACTAAATCTCCCAGTGCGGAAGCGTGGGTCAACAAACAACTTGCCAACCCAGCCGGGAGGTATGCTATCCTCCCCCAAATACCAAATAGGACTTCCAAGTCTCCGTTAATTCTATGTCCAAGCTTCAAACTCCGCCCAATGTAATGTCCTTGCCTTGCGCCGTAGTCCTAGGCAGCTCACTGTCTACGACGTGACGTTACCGCCTGCAGGGCATTAATCTGACGGTGTCGATGGGCTTGCCCCGACTGCAAGGGCCAATTGCCCCGATGCACAGGAGGGCCGGATTTTCCCCTTTCCTGTGGAAGGGAGGCTGCGTGAAAGGAGACAAGCACCATTGGTCCCACTATCCAGCCAGCGTGGCAAAATGACAGCCATTGGCCACAGGGGTCCCCCCCCTACGTTGCATGGCGCAGGCCATACCCCACAAGATAGGGCTGCGCTGAAGATACCTGGGTATGAAGGACTTTCGGGAGCGGGATGGGCCCCTGCCTTGCAGCCCCAGCGTCGCGCCTCAGCTTGGCACATTCACACACTTGGCGCCACCACAGCCTGCGGCCTGGTAACCCATTCCGCAAGGCCGTGACAGCTCGTTGGGCGCTTGGGATGACTTCCTTGACGGATGGGTGGAGATGGAGCATACTCTCCGCGGTGCGCCAACATGTCCGTCCTCATGAGCACGGCCCTGGTACTCTTAACTCCTCGAAGATCCCTGTTACCCTGCCAAGAACACAAGAATTGGTGAAGGCGAGGAAGGGGATTGATCAAGGGGTAGTATACGATTACGGGCTGGCGTATTCTTGCAGGGTGCAGCATGGATGGGGCTTAGACGGTGGTCGCACTCACGCTGTGTGTAGGAGCTGAGCCCCTTTGCTTCACGTGCAAAGCGAAAGCTCACAATGTGTTTGGTGTACTAAGAATACAACGGATATCTGAAGTTGGCAATGCAGCCATGGATTTTCACAATGCATGCCACACACCAATTTCCTCCAGAATGCCTCTCAGCCAGTTGGCTTCCTGTATAGCCACACTTGCACCCATAAATTCAGCTTCAACCGCATTGTTGCCATACCTGACTGGCTTCTGCTTCCCCACACCACAGCTCCTCCAAACACATGAAGCCTGTGGTTGAGAAAGGGTGGTCCTGATCTCCATCGTAGTCAGCATCTAAAAATTCCTCCAGTTCTGGTCCTTTTCCACCTAGGACCAGTACCAGATGTCTCGTCCCCTTTAGATACTTCAGCACACGGATGGGTCATTCCAATGTGCTGCTGGAGACATACGACACCCTGAAGGAATCCCCACTGCCTATGCAATATCAGGACGAGTGGTGTTGGCTATATACAGCAAAGTACCTACCAGCTCACAGCAACGATGCCCAGGAAGTAGTGGACTTCCAGCACCGAATACTTTCACTCCCATCTCTCTGGGCAGGCCTCTGACTTTTGACAAAATCCTTTGTCATCCAGGTATCAACTCCTTTTGACTCCAGATCCAAGCTGAATTTCTCCACAAGTGCATCAATCTTGGGGATACAACTCAGCGAGATGAAACCTTTTTTCCTATCTCTCCTCACTTGGCACCCAAGAAAATCCTTCACTTGCCCCAGATCGTGGATGGTAAAGTCTTTCTTGTGTAGCTCTTTCACTCTCTCAATCTCGCTCATCCCTTTTGACACGATTGACAAATGAGATCTTCGTGATCTGGTGAGAAGCATGAGCCTCCCCCCTTTGTTATCCCGTCCACTCTCTCGTCTCGGACCTCTTTCATCTCAAACAGCAATACAGAAGCACACAGCCTGATCCTGTTGCAGAGCGGCTGCATAGGGATGAGCCCACACAAGGACTGAGGGAGCTGTACAGCATGCACAGCCAGCCGTGCTCAAGGGAGTTTTGGATGCAAGCCCACAGATGAACCCGCATGATGACCTCAGATATGAAAATGCACATTGCAAGAAAATAACCCTTTGGCACAAAAGCATGGCAATATTCTTTGGTCGTACAAAACCTCCTAGGCTAGATGGTGAATTGCACCTCGCATGCGCATGCTGTGTGTCTGTGTGTGTGTGTGTGTGTGTGTGTGTGTGTGTGTGTGTGTGTGTGTGTGTGTGTGTGTGTGTGTGTGTTGGGGCGGGTGTATGGGCGAGCGTACGTGTATGTGTGTGTGTCCCCCGAGAGAGACAGAGAGAGAGAGAGAGAGAGAGAGAGAGAGAGAGAGAGAGAGAGAGAGAGGGGGGGGGGGGGAGGAGGGGGGAGAAGCAGGGGGAGGGAAGGGGAGGGAGGGAGGGAGGGAGGGAAGGGGGGGGAGGGAGGGAGGGAGAGAGAGAGAGAGAGAGAGAGAGAGAGAGAGAGAGAGAGAGAGAGAGAGAGAGAGAGAGAGAGAGAGAGAGAGTGTGTGTGTGCGTGTGTGTGCGTGTGTGTGTGTGTGTGTGTGTGTGTGTGTGTGCGCGCGCACAGGGGGAGGGGGTTTGTGGGAACTGGAGGGATACAGAACACTCTCTCGAGCCTCAAGTCGAGTTTCTACAATGAGCTTCATGGGAACTTCAACAATTGTGAGCATCATGGGCACTCAAGCCTTAATTAGGAAGGCGGGATGACCAGGAAGGGCAGGTAGAAGGTATATACCCAGAGCTGGCTGCGTCCATCTGCCTGCTCCTTATCCGAACCCATTGAAGAAGTTGAAGACAGAGTTCCAGAAGCTGATCTTCCAGTCGATGATGTTCTGGAAGACTCGCAGAGGGAAGGTAAGCACTTGGTAGATTCCATATACGACGCACTGTGCCAAGCCCCCGTCCAACCCTCGTCAGCCCTGTCCCACAAACAACCTTCTCCTTCCCCCCCTCCCCCGTCCCTACCTACCCCCCACCCCCCCCCTCTCTCTCTCTCTCTGTCTGTGTGTGTGTGTGTGTGTGTGTGTGTGTGTGTGTGTGTGTGTGTGTGTGTGTGTGTGTGTGTGTGGGGGGGGGGGGGTGGGGCGGTAAAGATATATGAAGGGAGCCCGTGCTTTACAACATGTCCTTCCATGACATCTCACTATTATTGGCCAATCCACACTAACCTTTTACGGTTGAATCCTCAGAGAATTCCCATTCTCACAGCACACAAGCATCAACACTGCACCAACTAGCTTCACGTGTTAATGTACCAGAACAGGCAAAACTTGCAGCCTGTCTGGAATGCTGACAAGTCATCTGAGGCAACAGCTTAGTTCCACCTACCTACGAGGTCAGCTTCCGCTCCTGCTCAGGCATCCATGACTCCTCCAAGGGTCCATAATTTGTCAATCATGTGAGAACGGCATATTCCTCACACAAGGCAATGAAAAAAACGAGCGCGCCCTGCGCGCGCGTGTGTGTGGGCATGCGTGCGTGTGTGCGCGCTTGGGTGTGTGTGTGTGTGTGTGGGGGGGGCGGGGGGGGGGGAGAAGCAGTGACTCCAGTTGATGCACAGGTCCTTCACTCCTTCCATCCCCATCTACTCAACTGCTCCATGCCCCCACCTGGGAGGCGGGGGGGGGGGGGGGCATACCCCAAGGATGCCAGCGCAAACTTGGCCGGGGGGTGGCGGCGGGGGAGGAGGGACGGGCACGGGCGGAGGCGGCGGCGGTGGAGGAGAGAACACAATCGGTGGAGGTGGGCTTTTAGGCGGCGGTGGAGGTGGGGGCGGGCTGGGAGTTGTGGTTGGCGGTGGGGGCGGGCCGCTAGGTGGGGGGGCGGGCTGCTAGGTGGAGGCGGGCTGGGAATTGTGGTCGGCGCCGGAGGCGGAGGAGGGCTGTTCGGTGGAGGCGGGCTGGGGATTGGGGTTGGCGGTGGCGGCGGGCTGTTAGGTGGAGGCGGGCTGGGTATTGGGGTCGGTGGTGGAGGTGGGCTGGCTGGAGGTGGAGGTGGGCTGGCTGGAGGTGGAGGTGGGCTGGCTGGAGGTGGAGGTGGGCTGTCTGGAGGTGGAGGCGGGCTAAAAGGAGGTGGAGGCGGGTTAGGAGGTGGAGGGGGGAATTCCAGCACTGGCAGGCAAACCTGCACAACTCAGATTGATCGAGAGATTGCTGGGAAGAGGTGGTGGTAGGGGGAACGCCGACACTGGGACACGGGGTTCCTCCCCCACCAGGTCACATTTCCCTACAGGGCCGCCAGCTTCTTCAAAGGCCATTGAAAGATATGCTGAGCAGTAGGGCTCCCATGAACAAATTTTCTACAAAATTCTGGCACCTACATTGCTTGCAATCCCCTGGCTTTTTCACTGCATCCACATAAGGTCCATCACTGATTCTTTACGGTCACTCCTCAGCTTAACAGCTCAACACACCATGACAACAATCAGAGGAGGGTATCAAGGACATCTTTCGCCATTACATTAAATCTACATCTCTTGCTTGGAAACCTGAGCTTGACAAGGTAGGTAGCCTCGGCAAGCTGGGATGCCACAAAATGTATGTGTGTGGGCCGCGAAAAGGCGCGGGGGGTGGGGGGAGGTTGGGGGGCTTGCATGATCAATGTTGTTGCAGTGCCATCATGTTTGGAGGGGCAGGACAATCAACACCATGATCCCATCATCAAGACCCTCTGGTGCCAGACTAGAAAGACAAATGATGGTCACAGACAGCTACAGTTCCTGTAGGTCGACTTGTAACAATGAGATAAACCCTGGTGCTGCTGTATAAGAGAAGCCGAAGTCTTCAGAAAAGCTCTTTTGCGATTCGAATTTCTCCTCGTGTCCAACAATGAGATGTGGGCACAGATCCACTTAGCCCCCCCCCCCCCCCCCCGAGAAAACCCCCCGACGAGGGCCAGGGTTGACTTCCTCCGTGCAATGTCTCCAGAAAAACATTCCCCACTTGCGGGTAAGGAACTTGACGAATGAAAGTGTACCCAAAAGCCCTGGTGCCCTGGGGATGTGGTAGTCCTGATCCACTATAAACTCTGCAACTGATTCTATGGTATCAATTTCCCTTGCCCCCCCCCGCCCCCCCCCCCCCCCAAAAAAAAACTCCTGGGAAGGGGAGGGCGTGGAGGGTTTCCGTCTCCCCCCCCCCCCCCAAAAAAACTGTCCAGTGCATGTGGCCATGTCCGTCATGGATTTTTGTCGCACGACACATTCCTTTGTTAACATAAGAGTGAAGCCTATTCCAACCGCATACCATAAATCCATCATGCAGGGACGCAGAATCTAGGGGCCAAATATTGAAGGTGATAGTGAGAGAGAGAGAGAGAGAGAGAGAGAGAGAGAGAGAGAGAGAGAGAGAGAGAGAGAGAGAGAGAGAGAGAGAGAGAGAGAGAGAGAGATTCCTTCTTATATCAACAACAGCCAAGCGGGGATCAAAAGTGTGTGCGTACCAAGCCAGCAGTGGGGCAGGCGCCTGAAATGCTTGTATCTACGCAGCACGTCACTCCAACGTACTCGCAATTGGGTGCAATGGTACCAGGGCAGCCCCCCCCCACCGTAGGATCTGCAAAGCACCCGGCGTTGCAGTTGGCGCAAGTTGGGTCTTCCCCCAGGGCGCCACATACTATGGGCGGCGGAGGAGGTGGAGCTGGTGGAGGAGAGGGGAACGGATTTGGGAGATCGGGCGGGGATGGAGGCAGATCAATTTGGGCAAGCCTGCGGTGCTGCGTAGGTGCACGGACGGACAGCACTGGCTCTTCACCAATCAGCAAGGGTCTTTGTGCAACGGTACTGTGAACTCCCTGCATCACCAAACCTCACATGCTCTTCTGACATTATCC
This sequence comes from Botryococcus braunii, assembly GCA_002005505.1. Classification (NCBI taxonomy): domain Eukaryota; kingdom Viridiplantae; phylum Chlorophyta; class Trebouxiophyceae; genus Botryococcus; species Botryococcus braunii. The sequence goes on along the minus strand of KV908575.1, from coordinate 60,179 downwards.
ACAATCAGATATGGAGACAGAGTTCCATGTTATATTTCATGTCATAATTAAATCAGTTGGGATGAAGGTATCCCGTTAGTGATGATGAGTCCTATCCTCTGTCCTTTAGACTGTTAGTACATGCAAATCCTCTCTCCGCCATTCAAAACAGTCTTAGAACCAAGGAGCATGTGTACAGTACCCTTGACACATTCGTTGGAGAGGATGCCCTCAGAAGGCTGCAAGCCTGTCATCCTGAGGGCTCCCTAACCTAACCCTAGGTAACACGTTGCAGTGTGGCAAATGCTGGCCAGTGCTTGCAAGAATGCACAAAGAACCAACAGAAGTTTTACCTCCAGTAGAGGTAGAAGACTGAGGTGAACACGCAAGGACTAATTCAATTCAAACTACCTCCTCGCAATACTACCGATCTAATTGCTGCATAGACCTAAGGGATTCCTGAAGTCTAGCCCTCCCAGAGGTTGAAAGGTGTTCCTCAAGACCTGCTGAATCACCGCCCGGCCTCCCGCAAGGCGCGCGGCCTAGCGCAGCGCCAAGACCGACCCACACCCCGAGTATTCATGGTTTCAGGCAGGCATGTGCCCGCTATTAGTGGATGACGACATGTCGTTTGTCACATTGCATGTACCAGGTTCAAAAAGGAAATTACATCAATTTCTGCTTCGACATGCAGGCCCTAATTTTGAAGCGAGTGCCTGACGACCAAAACCCGTGAAGCCTTCTACTGTCTGCCACAAATTCCTATCCAGTGATCGAAGATGCAGACAAAACAGGGATTACCAACAGGGTAGCTACTGTAAAAGACAGTAAGACCGCAACATCCGCCGAGCGGGCCCCCATAGCTGCGACCTTGTTGCACAGGCTTCTCTTTTCCGGGGTCCTGAAACCCTGCGCCTGTACGAAAATATTCGTAAGACTTGCCTGCCCGTGAACAAACTTCTTCAGGCGCGCACTCTGATGCGGTCGGATTAGAGGCTTTCCTTTTGCCTCAAAGCCCTCTGTCGATCAGCGACAGCACAGACTAACTTCAACAAATATGTCAGAATGAGATTATCACCAATTTTCTGCACCTACATGAAGCTAGGGTTCTTCCGCTCTTCGTACAACCAGAGGTTCGACAAGGAAGACGTCGTGTCAATAACCTGTCTGTACTCCTAAAATATAGAAAGATTAATTGTTTTACGTTGATGAATTAATAGTGCAACCCACACCGACTTTTGCAAGACGAACTCAGTTTACAAGCTCGAGTAGGCTAGCTTATTCGCAAATTTTGACCTAGTTAGAAACTACGACGTACCAGTGATGGTTGAACAAAGAATGTAGTCTAAGAAGGTGATACAAAGCCATGCAAGTATGTTCTAGTACACCATCACAATTCCTAACCAGCATCAATCCAACGCCGGACAAACCAGAACATCACAGCTGACCAGAAATAATAGATAAAAGGACAGAGAAGAGAAGAAGAAGGAAAAACTTACGAATTTGAGAGGTGTTTTGTATTGAAAATATCACGTACTTCTGGCAACCCTATGAAGAGACGGAGCGCCGCAACGGCGTCGCTGCGACCTTCTCCTCAGGCCCGGCAGGGAACTTGAAGAGAGGTGTCACGAGTCTGTCAACAATTTCTAGGGCACAATGTTATTGACTAAGACTGCTCATGGGCAGAGCCATGATGCCTATCCTGCGCAGGTCGCCGCGATTTGTCACACTACACCTTTGAACAGGTCAAAGCCGGCAACGTGCCATTTCGCTCTCAGGAATTGGACCTAATATCTTCGCGATTACGTAGATCCTCATCACCGACGGGCATCTGACAGTGGGAGAATTTCCTCACAAGGAGATTCTGCCAGCTACGAATTTTGCAAGGGCCCGTTCCTTTCAATTAAAGCACATGAATGAGCCAACAGTTGGACTAATCCATCCGAGTTCTAGGGGCCGTTCCTGGCACCCATGTTGGGGAACAGATGAAGTTTGTGTTGGAATTGCTGGCAATTAGATCTTTACTAGAGCACAGCATCATTTTATCCAAGTTGGGTACCGAGTCGGTACTACCGACCGGCATCTCATCACCCCTGACAAGATGTCTTGTCACATCGTTACCGTTTGAAATCTGAAAAAGAAGCAGTGCGAGAGCCCTCGCTTGCTCCCCCAAGAGTTCCCACGACATGGAAATTATCCGCTGCCGGGCATCCTTTTGAATTCTGAGGTGCAGTATTGCACGCTAGGTTAAAGGTCGAATTACCCGTGCGTCATTCATTTAACCGTAAACCGTGTGTTATACATGCTGGCATACATGCTGGTATGCAGAAGCCCCGGTTGGAAGCATTATTTAGGGAGACGACTTCATGGACAGCGTTGGAACCGCGCTGTCATCGTTCTCGCCCAGTGGGCGTCATAGCAATGGGGGCATCACTCCACTCCATGGCCATTTTGCATTCCTTTACCTCTCCAAAGCCTATGACAGGGGTATCGCGTCTAAAGCTAGGGCATATCTTGGAGCAGTTGGGAGTCCGAGGGGATTGCTTCATGCTACACAAACTGTAATAAACAGTACAGTTTTGGCGATCAAGATTGATGGTTAACATCCAGGGTTGTTTGAAAGAAAGAGTGAAGCCTATCCTAATTGCACACCAGAAATCGTGCATGCGGGTACGCGGAATCTAGGGGCTCAAAGACAAAAATGGGGGTAGTGAGTCACTACTAGTGACTGTGTGTGTATTACCTACTATTACCTCTATTCTCCTGGCAAGTCTACCACATTCATCTTACCATCTAGATCTCGCAGCCTCTCCAGAATGAGATCTCTTACTCTATGTGCAGGAAGGATCACGAGAGGCACCTATGAGCATATATACAGCATCTGTATAATCTGACCAGATTTGTTTTCCTCAGACATGAATGAATTGAAGGTGCAATATTTTTGTATGTCAATCCACGTTTGTGAGAAACTTGTCCATTTTGAGACACTTCTGACGGCAAGTTTTTGAGACATTTTTCGACGGTGAGCTAGGCCCTGATTACACTAGGCTCTAAGAGAACAACACCGGGAGAGATAGAAACATCAAGGGAGACTTCGAGAGCTCGCAAGTGGACTCGCAAGTGTAATCAGACTCCGTTTTGAAATCGACTTTGAAGTCGATCTCAAAACGGAGTCTGATTACAATGATGGACAGAGCGAGCCTACACGCAAGGTAGACGGCCGATTATGGCATCCACATGATAACCATTGTACGGCTAGATCCTGTACAGGTACGTACGTACAATCCCGTACTAGGTACCGAGGTACAACCTTACAGCAGACTGTTTTCCTCACACTCCGTTCCCCTTGAAGCGAGGTAAATGCAGGCAAGGGCCTCTCCGTCATCACGAATAAAAAATTCACGAAGACAGAAGTTCATGTACCAAATTCACACGTGTGCACTCTTTCAGAAATTGCCATTTCTATTTGCAGGAACAGGACCTCTTCCACAGACGAAGTTACAGAGAGGCTCGAGAAGGGACTCTTCTGCCTACATGTACAGAATTCCAGTCACGGACCATCAGGGTTGTAGTAGCAGATCCGCTACTACAACAGTCCGGATTCCTGTCCTGGGGAGCTACTGGATTGCAACATCGGAAGTGTACATGGCAGCTGTGAGCCCGCAGGCTATAGCCTGCGAACAAGTGCTAGTGCTAGCACTTCTCCGAACCAGTGGCCCGGGTACCCCATACCAGCAGTGCATTCTCCCTCCAATGGCTCCCTGACACCAAGGTTACTGCCATCCACCCTACAGTAGCAAGCACTGAACATGCAGCAAGGACACATATACCTAAGCAATAGGGTACGGCTGCAATACCGACCTCCTAAAGGTTGTACTCCTCGTGTAGTGCGGAGCGGATCGGGCCTAGCGAGTGTGTGCTGGGGGCATTCCCCCAGGCCGGCACGGGTATATAAGCGGGCAATTACTCGTACAAGTGCCCTGGTACTTTTTTAGCCGATCGGTTAGAACTCCCAACTGAGGGGCGAGTCGACGGGGGTTCGGTTCCCCGGAACAACATGTTCACAACCCGATTGTGAATCCCCAAGGCCCTCTGGATAATCTGATGGCTGTCACTTACAGCAAACATACTGTTTGTGGCCTTCAAGACATCAACAAAGTGTTTACAATTTTCGGCAAGGCCTGCGAGTTGGACCCACACATGTGGTCAAGCACAGTGGTCAAGTCATGAGCAGAAAGTTCGCTGGGCGGCTGCAATGCAGGATGCCTTGCCGAAGAGAGTTTTGGTATCATCAAGAGTACATTGGTTGACATCTTGACCCTGGTGTAGTCTGTACACCGGCACTCCTGTGGAACTTTCACAGGTGAGTTAGAATCTTCCTCAGCACTCGCGCAGCTCTGAACCTGCACTTCAGCAGAAATTCGTCATGCCTTATCGCAAGTTGTATAAGAAGATGCTCCGTGAGCAAAAGGAAAGACCCAGTTTTTGTCGTCCCTAAAACATATATTATCAGGATGGGCTATGAAACAATTTGGTCCAAGGGACTCCAGGACCGGTTGCAACCGGGCGGGCACACGTGATAGTACTTTGCCGGCACACCTCATGTCTGCAGAAATGACATGATTATCTTGCCGGCGGGTAATCATGTAGGTGCCCGCATACACGGGGTATACTAGCCCTCTCTCGCAGAGCTTGTAAGCTTAGGAATTGCTTCTGAAAGTACGCCCATAAATTACACGCCTCCTATGATAGAGCAAGGGAGTTTCTAAACAGGACCAAGCGATGGCAATGCTGTAAAGCTAGTCCCCCTGGGATCTGTGGGAGCAAATTCGGGGCCTACAGATATACACCATTCCCAACTGGTGGGAATTGTATGTAGCAAACGTCATGCTCCGACGTTCGACCCCGCCTGGTGTCTACATCCCCCAAGCGCGACGGAAACTACTTTTTGTCCCTTCCAACGTGATGATGTAAGGTTGCCAACACGGCCCCGAAATACCCGCATGCGCTTAACAGGTCAGACGTATGATAGCAAACATGGAGGTGATATTTTGAAATTTAACTTAGTGAAGTGTGCCCGAAAGCAGTACTCGTTATACCCCTGTCCCAGTAAACGGGCCATAGCCTCCAAACCCTGTGGTTGAATCGTAGTTTCCATAGTCCCACACGTGATTTCAACCGTAAAACTGTAGGCAAGCCCGGAAACTTTTGTAGGACTTGCAAGAAAGCCATCTCCAACGAGCTGCGCTGAGTGGAGTGATAGCAAACACTGTTTGAAGTTGGAAAGGAGCGTCGTGCAGACTCTCGTTTTTGCACGGGATGGCCCATTAATGCCCATAGGGACAAATATCTGTCCCTATGATGCAGTGTACGAGTCGTACTACGACACCCTGTGCGGGTCACGTACAAGGAGTGGGCTTGGCATGCGGGGCCGCAAATCGAGAGTCCGTTGCTCACCCCACACGTTTTGCCTCTGTTGCAGGGGTCGTTCTATGGGGAGTACCCGCGCCAATCTGCAAGGGAAACTCGGGTTACCCGACTAGAAGTTGGGGCTGGTTTAGATAACTTACGGGGTTGGAAAACACCCCTGAGCAAGATCCTTCGTTTCCCTCCTCCCCCTTTCCGCTCCCCTCTCCTCTACTTCCTCCCCTACTGTTGGGTTTTGTACTTCATTATGTCATGTTAATTAACGTGCGTGCGTGCACGTGCGTGCGTGAAGGTACAATCACATGTAATAATTAGCTGTAAGTTAACCAAGCAGTTAACTCTCAAGGTAAAGACATCTTGACAATGGCTATGAAAGATCAATCTATGAGTATTAATGCATTGAGAGGTATTTATTCTATGGCTGTAAATACCTTCCAGCCTTTAGTGGCTGGAAGACATGCATCTAGAGTTAATAGATGTGTTACTGTAGGATAAGGGTCCAAATTCAGTGGATAGGAACCCTGAGCATGTCCTAATGTTCGTGAAAAAGGCCAGTAGCAGTGCTGGACAGCGCGTTTCCCACAAGCTGATCGGAGTACAGATAGCCAGAGAACCCGGACCACCAGGCAGTCATTCGATCTCTTTGGCTTGTTAAGCCGACTGTGGATCCTGCAAGATCCAGTTTGTATTTAATATTATAGATCACAGATGATGAGACATATACATGTGTCATCCAAGTAAGTAAATACTTTCAACATCAACAACATGGTATGATCGAAGCAGTTTAACAGGCCAGTCTGATCTCCTCTTGATCTGAAACAATGCATCCACGATGCCAACACAGATGAGAGTTAATTGAGATCAGGCTGAGAGTCAGTGTTTGAGACAACAAAGACGTTTCACAAACACTACGGATTGACTTACACCGGGTAGTATACGACACTGGTCTATCTAACGATTACCTGCAAGATCCAGTTTGTATTTAATATTATAGATCACAGATGATGAGACATATACATGTGTCATCCTGTGCATGTTACACAATCAGTATCTTGCTGGTAATTCACACACGATTACTTGTCTCCGAACCAACGTGCAGCGTAAACTGCTTACCAAGTAAGTAAATACTTTCAACATCAACAACATGGTATGATCGAAGCAGTTTAACAGGCCTGCACATTAGCAAGAATATTTCTTAGTTAAAACCAACAGCACTTATGGCTGTTAGAATAACGTAAGCGACGAACATGCGCCTCACCAGTCTGATCTCCTCTTGATCTGAAACAATGCATCCACGATGCCAACACAGATGAGAGTTAATTGAGATCAGGCTGAGAGTCAGTGTTTGAGACAACAAAGACGTTTCACAAACACTACGGATTGACTGCTTGAGACTTCGGTCAGTCGCTCCTAGTATTATCAGAGTAGCGCGTTGAATTGCGCTGTTCTGGCCTTTTTCATGAATCCGTATCAGAGTTGAGGTTCAGAGCCTTGGAAATTGGCCCTTATCCCAATATGAGTTTATCACGTTATTAACAATTAGGATAAACTCATTTTTAATAGCCACAAACAACAGGAAGGACATTCTCTACCATGTTCTTAGATACTTTATACATTACTGCTTGTGGCCAAAAGACCACTAGCTGTTTATCAAAGAGTTTCCCTTGAGTTGAGCACATGGTCAACTATACAGCTAATTTATTCTTGTTAGAATTGTCATCTTTGGATTGTCCTGACAGTACACAAACTCCAACAATCTTCCCCTTGTACTTTCAGGACATGCCAACATTCAGTTACTGCATTCCCAACTTGTTACGATGCCTTTCCAACACAGTAGACGCTAGTGGCTTTGTGAACATGTCAGCTACATTTTGTTGTGATAGATAATAATATTTAGTGCCTTTCCCTCAGAGGAGTAATAGTGGCAATTCCGCCAGAGACAATAATACAAGACAAATAGGGCAGAAACGTGACTCAGCACTAGGTTGTGTACATTTGAATGTGGATAGCAATAACGCAAGTTACACACACGTTTGCTGCAAGAAGGTAGTGGTGGCTGCGCAGCAAGGCAAGGCACTTGATTGGGACTATCACAGCACTTCGGGTGCTTCTCTCACGTTGCCAATCAGTCCTTGATTGACAGTGTCTCCTTCTCTACTTCTCTTCGCACAGTAGAGCCGACACTGGTCTAACACCCTCCGTGCTGCCACCACACAGGTAATGTGTGTGTAGATAGGATAGCTTGTTTGAGGCTCTGAACGCTTTAGTTTATCATGTTAGGTGTATGTGCTTGACTTTCCTTTCATCGGACAATGAGACTGCCCGTAACTGAGTGAGAACAGACTAGGGTAGTTTGAATTCCGTTGTTACGAGAGTGATAGAGAGCATGTTGTAATAGACTTGATTGGGACTATCACAGCACTTCGGGTGCTTCTCTCACGTTGCCAATCAGTCCTTGATTGACAGTGTCTCCTTCTCTACTTCTCTTCGCACAGTAGAGCCGACACTGGTCTAACACCCTCCGTGCTGCCACCACACAGGAATACGCCAAGCCCATAACCTAACAGGTTATGGGCCCACCACTCTCTCGTTGAGTGTGTGGCTGGCTCAAGAATCGGAGACGAGAAGCTGAATGGCCAAGCACCGCAGACCGAAGCAACTGCTCGCAAAACTACCAACGTCAACGTGCCTGTACATTTAAGAACCGGTCCACCTTCGTACAACGATAGAATCAGAAACGGAGGACTACAAGGAGATCGGACCCCTGACGAACGGGCTGCCATCGTAAAAGACTTCGTGTTTCATTTGTACGTTGGCCGACCTCTCCCTCTGCCAGCGTGGTTTGGTTCAAGATTTCCCACGTATCCAGCATACAAGTTCACTCCTTGGGAGCAATCATTTGTTAATTTGGAGCCAGGTTTCATCACCAGAGAGAAATTTCGGAGGTATTGTAGTGTAACGAAGTGGCTCAACAAAGAGCAAGAATTTGCTGAGCACACGGCATATTTGGCTGTTGAGTCTGCATTGGCAACTATTCCAGTGAAGGCCTTTCAGGATTTGCTGATCCCTAACATTCGTGACGAGTCTGAGTGGGAAACTGATTCAGACCTTGAAGGCCTTGTGGAGTAAGTGGTTTAAGTGTGCCTCAGACTCTAGAGATTGACATTCAGTGTTTACACTATGACTACTAAGAAGAAGAGTCAGTCATCTAGTGGAACCTTTGCGTCCGTGAGTGAGACCACTACCTCGACACCTGTGAGAGAGCCTTGCACTCCCAGCACGTCTAGGGGAGAAGGTGATGAGTTGCCGAAGGTGATTCCTACACTTGTGAAGGTACATATCAAGTTAAAAGAAAAGGGACACAACATAATGACTTGGAAGAATGCCTACCTTGCAGCAAATGAAGCCAAGGGATCACTGCCTGCAGTACTTGAGGACATGCCTGGGACCACGCATGATGCTGCAGCACTACTGTTGCTGTATGAATCTGTTCCAGAAGAGTGGCACGGGGAATTGTCTGAGTTATCCTCTGCATATGTTGCATATGAATATATCTGTAGGAAGTTCATTGGGGGTTATAATCTCCAAGCCAACATGGACTGGCTGTTGGAAATGAGTCAAGGGATGAGGCACGACGAGACCATTTCACAGTATGTGAGCCGCATGCTGAATTTGAAGGCATGCCTTCAGAGGAATAATCATCCTCTTCTGGATAGCTTTGTAGCTACCCAAATTGTGCAGGGTCTACCTGAAGCAGCCAAGGAGACAGGCAGCCTGTCAACAGCAGCAGGGACCCCACTCAACAAGCTGGCAGACCTGCTGAGGACCACAGCCGTCGCCCTGGGGTTTGATGAGACTGCCCCACGTCAGCCACGAGTCCTACCTGTTCCCTCGGGCAGCAACAGAGTCTGCACCCCTGCAGCACCCAGTGGAGCCAATCCTTCACCCTCAACCGGACAGTCGGATGCCAGAGGAGTGTGCAACTATTGCAATAAAAAGGGGCATTACTGGAGGGATTGTCGCAAGAGGCGCAGAGATGAGGAGACCCAGAGAAACGTTGTGGCAGCAGTGCAGCAGCTGCAGGGTATGTGGACCCAGGGGCAGCCACCAGTGGGAGGTCTTCCCCCACCTGCTGCTCAGATGGCTCACCCTCAGGCGGATGCCTTCCCTGCCTGGTTCCAACCGCCTGCTCCTCCTCCTCCCCCACCTGAAGGTAGGCCCTATGCAGTGTCCCATAATATCTTGGACCAGACCTTGGGCAAACCCCCTCTGCACTCTTGGCTGGTGGATAGTGGAGCATCAGTCCACCTTGTGAATGATCCAGCCCTACTGCATAATCCCACTGTCCATTCCAAACCAATTCCCTTGCATCTAGCTACCTCTGATGCTACTGGTAGCATCATTGCCTCTGGATCAGTCTGCGTTTTAAGCCCCCAAGGCATTCCTTTTTGGATTCACCACGTGCAGTGTGTCCCTTCAGCCAGTACAAATATCCTATCTGTCTCAGCTGCCTTAAGGGATGGTGCAGTATTCCACACAGACAGTGTTGGGGCATTCGTGCATGTCAGTGGTCCAAACAGTTGGAGGGTTTCTGTTGTTGCTGAAACGGGCCTGTACTATATCCATCATTTAGTGGCGGTCAGGGGAAGCAGTCACCCCAAGCTGACTGTCAATGCAGCCAAGATCTCAAAACCCAGCAACTCGTCCCACAACTGCTCCAGACGCTACTTGTGGCACAGCAGGATGGGGCACCCAGGAGAACCATGGATGCCGCGCCTTGCAAAGGAAGAACTGGTGACTGGAATTGACACTTCCCTTTTTCCCTGTGATAATTGTCCAGTGCACTGTGAGGCGTGTATTGAGGGAAAGACAGCCAGACCCTCCTTCGGGATTAGCAGCAGACCTGCCCTTGAACCTCTTGGCAGAGTGCACATTGACACAGTGGGTCCCATCACTCCTGCAGCCATTACTGGGGAACGTCTGTGGGTTACAGTGGTGGATGAATCCTCACAGTGGAAAGCTGTCATTCCAGTAAAATCCAAAGACACCATAAGTGCTGCTGTCAGAGACCTTTTAGTATACTGGCAAACCCAAAGGAAAACGACAGTGAAGTGCATCAGATGTGATCGGGGCACAGAATTTATTAACGCCAAGTTCAAGGAGTTCTGTGCATCTCAGGGAACTAAGCTGGAGACCTCAGCCCCCTACACCCCACAGCAAAATGGAGTAGCAGAACGAGCAAACCGCACGCTGAAGGAGAGAACCCGGACTATCCTTGCCTTCGCAGCAGCAAGCCCAACTCTCTGGAAGGAGGCGCTCGAGACAGCTTGTACCCTACTCAATATGGGCCCTTGTTCAGGCAGGAACCTTACTCCTCTTGAATTATTTTGGGGTTACAAGCCTGATGTGTCACTTCTGCGCACTTGGGGCTGCCTGGCTTATGTCCACGTACCAGACGTGCAGAGACCTGTATTTGCTCCGAAAACTGCTCCAGGCATGCTCACAGGATATTTTGCATCTTCCAAAGCCTACCGCATATACATGGGTGGAGGGGTATGGAGAGAGAGTAGGGATGTTGTCTTTGTGGAACATCTCAGGAGCTTCCAAAGTGGGCATGAGTGCCCTTCCAACCCAATCCCTGGAGTTCCAGTGCCCCAGTCCCTCTGGGAACCACATTTCCCGTCAGTTCCCTGTGTCAGTTACCTCTCCCAGTCCAAGTTCTACTGAGGCAGATACTCAGGAAGCAGACTGCGAGGCAGAGCCAGCTCTTAATCCACAGCAGGCCATTGTTCCAGACGGCCAAGAACCCTCTGAGAAGGCTGAGCCCGAGCCTGATCATCAAAGAGAGGGAGACCCGCGGGAAATCCGACAGACCATTGAGGCAGCACTGGAGCTGGCTCGTGGCACTCTTCCTGACAACGAACGACAGCAACAAATGCTGCGAGCACAGGAGTTGCTGAGACCTGCCGCACTGAAGAATCCTAATTTACCTTCTGGTGGTTTAACCAGAGCTCAAAGGCTTGAGCAACGTACCCAAACCAAAGAACTCCTGCTGTCATAGGAGGTGGGAGAGTGCAAGGGAGAAGAGGGGATTACTGAAAGTGACACACCGTCACTGGGACCAGGGGAAGTGCAGGCAGAGGGACTTCACCGTGAGAGACATGTTCTGAATGTTAGTGCTGTGAGAGGAGCAGCCACAAACTTGGCTGAAAATGGTCCCGGGGAGCTGAGTTGCATGGAAGGGTCCTGTCCAGTGAATGAGATGTTTGTAAGGGATGAATCTGATTTGAGAGAGGCTGGCTCCCTTCTCCTGCAACGTGAACACGGGAGGGAAAGTGGTGACAGCCACAGACCTGAGAGGTGCATCTCCAACTTCTCAGGGACAGTCAGCAATGCATGTGAGAGCACTACTGGGACAGCCTCTCAGTACCCATGTAAGAGACATGATGAGGAGGTGAATCAGCTGCACAGACAATGTGAGAGTGTGCCAAATTACCAGTGCAAGCTGAGAGGTACCTGTGCATGGGAGGATCCTGTGAGGGGTGAGAGGTCACATCCTGATGTGACAACGTGTGGGAGTTCTGGACTCTCCCAATATGAGGATGAGGGGAAGCTAGGCACTGCACAGTGCCCTTCCTCAACTGCTTGTGAGAGACCCTTTATAGTGGCAAAGGAAGAGAGAGAGAGACGAGACACCAGTCAGGTTAGAGCATTCAGCGGAATCTCTTACAAGCCGGTCAGCACCGGGACTTCCTTCGACGCCAAGACGCGTGCCACTTTCCAGAACCTTCATTTCAGGACCCGGCAGCTTCCTGCCCAAAATCCTACACATTTCAGGACCTGGCAGCTTCCTGCCGTTACAACTTCCCCCTCCCCTACATGGGAGCGTCCTCGCTCACATCAGAGCAGTCATCACGAGCAAGACTCTGTAAGGTAAGAGTTCTTCAAGCAGTGTACATGCCGTCTACACTCAAGCAACAATATTTTTTTACACACATAGCTTAGGCGACAAATTTGTTGAGCCTCCAATGGTGAGGTACGCCAGGGTACGTCAGTGAGCTTTGTTCATCATCATTCATTGCTTGAAATTGTCATGGCGGGCTTCAAAGTGGATCGATGATCTACACTTAACATCATGCGCGCGCTATACAGCTCACCGTACTGAACTTCCCACTTGTATAACAACGGGGTGACACGCGGGGAGCAACTAAGCCCTTCTCCCTCTCCCCGGCGGGCAGCAATGCTGTACCCGCAACAAACAAGTGAAGGAAAAGATCGCCTCTCCGTGTCTAATTCCGCATCTTCATAGGCGCAGTATTCGTAGTTGCTGAGGCATGCGCATTACTTCGCTTCTTAGTACCGTTGCCTGCAGCCGCGACACCATTCGTGCGCTTCCTTGTTCCCACCTTCTCATTGAGAGCGCGACCAGCCCAGTACTCCTGGACAACCTCTTGGGCATGTTCTATTAATCCTGCTTCTGGTTCCCATGAGTTACGCTCAGGCCCGTAACCTTTCCATTTTACCAAATATTCTTTCTTCGGCGCATGGTGCGCAGCCGTCTTCTCTCGATGCATCAGAATGCACTCCACCTCGTATTCCCAATCACCATCAATCCAATCTGGCGGAGGTGAGGGAGCCACATTGACACCCTTATGATATGGCTTCAACAGCGACACATGAAACACATTGTGAATGGTGTACTCATCAGGCAACTCCAGCCTATATGCAACAGCGCCAATCCTAGCCAAAATCTTGAATGGCCCAATGAAACGAGGCAAAAACTTCTTGGTGCCAGGATGCTTCCAACGAATATTCTTAGTGGACAAGAGTACTTCTTGCCCAACTTCATACTCAACATGTCTGCGCCCCTGGTTAGCATAACTGCGCTGCCTATCTTGTGCCTCAATCAGGTTGCGCTTCGCTAACGCGAGATCATCATGCAACTTTATAGCAAATCTTTTAGCTGACGGAAAAGGGTCCCAGAAATCACTGCAAACGGCTTAATAGGATCCTCCCCATACACCAACCGGAATGGAGTTGTGCGAACGGATTCTTGATAAGCATTGTTATAAACGAATTGTGCGGCTGGCACATGCACATCCCAATCATGTTTTGTAGGACTAACATAATGCCGCAACATGTCTTCCACAATGCGATTCACACGCTCAGTTTGGCCATCAGTCTGTGGATGATAAGCCGTTGAAAAGACAGACCTCGTGCCCAAAATTTTAAACAACGCTTTAGTGAAGGCACTCGTGAACACTGTTCCGCGATCAGTCAACACCTCTTTAGGCATACCGTGCAGCTTAAACACACGATCCACAAACACATCTGCAAGACCTTCAGCAGACAGCTGATCAGTTGTTGGGATGAAATGCGCATATTTAGACAGTCTGTCCACAACCACAAGGATAGCATCATTCCCGTTCACCGTTTTGGGTAAGTCAGTAATAAAATCCATGGAGATGCTTTCCCACCTTCGTGAAGGAATTGGTAGAGGCTGCAGCAGACCAGCTGGCAGTGAGGTATCCACCTTGTTGCGCTGGCACGCATCGCAAACGCGAAGAAAATCTTCAACACCTTCCCTCAGCTTCGGCCACCAAAAATACCGTTGTATTTTCTCCAACATTTTAGTCCGGCCCACATGGCCTGCCTGTGGCACTTCATGGTTTTCTTTGAGAATGGCTTCTTTGAGCTCTTTATCTTTACCATCTGCCATTTCGGGAACATACATTGCTTTTCCACGGAACCAGTAACCATCTTTAGCGACCAACTTCGCTCTTTGTCTTTTACGCCCATCCCTTAGAAGATGATCCTTCTCATACGCGGTCCGTATGCGGTGCAACCAGTCTTCCCCCTCGGGGCACCACATGGTGAACCCATCCGGGCACGCGTCGCCCGAGTCACTCGCTGCTCCAGGGACCACCCCACCTAATGGCGGGGCCGTACCGCCTCCAGTGGAACGCGCCCCCTTGCGCGTAAGTACAGCACACCTAATACGATGACCTATGCCGCGCCCCCCCATCGCGGCCCTACGCTGAACAGAGCCCCTAGGAGTGTGCACCAAAGAACTAACGACGAACGCTGGATTCCTACTCAAAGGGTCCGCAACATTAGTACGACCGGGCTCATACTTCCACTCTATAGAGTACATCTGGAGCAACTCCGACCACCTGGCTTGCCGAGGGCTCAAAACCGATTGGGACGGCAAAAACGTGTTTGCTGCATGATCAGTGACCACTTCAAAGGGTTTCCCAAGGAGATAACATCGCCAATCAGTCAATGCCATACACACTGCAGCCAACTCTTGCTCGGTGACATGATAATTTCTCTCAGCATCAGAAAATTTCCGGCTCATATAGGCACATGGGCGTCCATTTTGCTCAAGCACAGCACCAACACCATTCTTTGAGGCATCACACACGACCCGAAACTTAGGCGCATCCGGGGAGAGATCAGGGATTGCCAACACTGGGGCATTTGTGATGGCCCACTTCAACCCATCAAAGGCTTTTTGACATGCATCAGTCCACAGCCAAGGGACACCTTTTCGCAATAAGCGATTCAACGGGGCAGCAAGTTGACTATACCCTTGCACAAATTTCCGCGAAAAATTGCAGAGGCCCAAAAACTGTCGTACCTCAGTGGCCGTCGTCGGTACGACCCACTTCATCACTGCTGCGACTTTATCCGGATCAATCTTGATTCCATGCTTCCCCACAATAAAGCCAAGATAGCGTAGTTCAGGCTGACAAAAAGAACACTTCTTTAGCTTCACAAACAATTTCTCTTCACGTAGGCGCTCGAAAACTTTTTGCAAATGCTCTTTATGCTCTTCCTCGGTTTTAGAGAAGATCAAAACATCATCAAGGTACACTACCACAAAGCCTTCAGCCACAAAGTCATGGAATACGCGATTCATCATACGTTGAAAAGTAGCGGGGGCATTTGTCAAACCGAAGGGTAGAACTTTGAACTCATAATGGCCAAAAGGAACACGGAAAGCAGTTTTGGGAACATCTTCCTCTTGCAAGCGAATTTGATGATAACCAGAGAGTAAATCAAGACTTGTAAAGCACACAGCACCTTGCAGTTTGAGCAACTCATCAATCCGCGGGAGAGGATAACGATCAGGGACAGTAATGCGGTTTAACGCACGATAGTCGATAACCATACGCAACGTGTCATCCTTTTTCTTCACAAACAGAACAGGGCTGCTAAACGGACTGCAACTTGGTTGAATCAATCCCTGCTCAAGAAGTTCAGCAACCTGTCTCTGTGCTTCTTGCAACTCAGGCAAAGCTAAACGGTAACCAGGTCGGGATGGAGGAACATGTTCACTATACAATGGGATAGTGTGGAACAGATGTCTGTCAGGAGGTAGGCCTTCTAATTTCTCAGAAAAGACATCACTGAACTCAGCACGAAGATGTTGACAAATGGGGTGATTCAATCCACTTTTATCAGAAGGGACATCGGCCTTGTTTGTAGGCCCAAAAGCAGGTTCGAACACTTTAACATCATGATCATAATCGCTATGCCCTTCGTTACGCGCTTCGTTGCCCTCTTGCCTATCAACATGTTCATGCCCTTGCTCATCCGAGCGTGTCTCGTTATCATGCCCTTCATTCTTGCTTACCATGCCCACAAACACTGGACAGCCTTGCTTCATACAGCGCGCCAAATGCCTCGCAGAGATGACAGGGGACTTCTTTCTAGCGCTCTTAGCAGTAGCAGAAATGGACTTAACAATCACGCCTCGCCCTCTGTTCCAAAATGTACACGTATCTTCCGCTACATCAATCTTGGCCTTATAACGCTTAAGGAAATCCATGCCCAACAAGACATCACAGTCACCAGCCAATTTTGGTAGCACATAGTAAGTATGCACACAAGGCAAAGACTTGAAAACTGTTCTCAACTTCACTTGATGCACCACTTTCGCAATGTCACCCGTGGCCACTTCCACTTCCAATTCATCCACTTGTTGCGGGGTTATGTTCACTTTCTTCAGAAATTCTGCCGAGATGAATGAGAGTTCTCCCCCGGTATCAACTGAACAATCAGCGGTTGCCCCTGCAACCATACCGCGCAAGACCATTTGCGCTTCGGGGTGTTCTTTTCTCACCATTGATGTACTGGGCCTCTTCTTGTCATACCACACTTCAAAAGACCACGGGGCCACAATTCTCTCTTCCCCATGCGCACTTTTCAAAGCTACACTTTCGTTGCGCCTCCCCTCCATAATTCTCTCTTTACTTTTTAAAAGGGGAGCAACACTTACTGCCTTAGCAACTCGTTTGGGCAAAACAAAATAAGCGCCAATCTGACGGGCATTCTTCTTCAGGGCATTATACTCAGAGAGCACTTCATGGGCTTTTTCGGGCTTAAGCACGAACGCATACACATGACCATCTTGCATGGTCACTTGCGGGGTATCTTCACAAACAAGGATTTCAATTCCAGGTCCCCATTCCAAACAAACATGAGCAGCCACAAGTTTTGAGAAAGATAAGTCTTCATACCAGCCAAAGCGTCCACGCCCACGAGATGATCCACGCCCACTCGGTGCATTGCCGCGACCAGAATTTGGGGGACCGGCGTGATGTGCAGGGGCTTGGGGTACCTGCGCAGATCCTTGAGAGAACCCGGGAGTCATAGGGCACTCGGACTGTTTGTGGCCAGGGAGGCCACACCCATAACAAGTGAGCGGCATGGACTGGGATGGAAAAGACCCATGATGAAAACCGGGGACATGGCAATGATGCGAGCGATCACCGCGATCAAAACCGCGACCACGAGCACGAAACCCACGAGCCTTAAACACACCGCGCGGACGACCAAACCCACGATCGAAACGACCAAACCCACGATAAGCAAGGTGATACGAAGGAAACATATCGGAACCGCGCGAACGAAACCCTTCAGCGACAGTATCATCGAGCCCATGAGCGATCTGGTAGAGCTCTATATACGAATCGAAAGCACGACCAGTTTTGTGGTTAATTCGACACTGAGAATGCAACGATGCACGCAACCCATTCAGAAAATTCGTAACCTTCTCATTCTCCGTGACCTCCCCACCAGGCATGGAATTCAGGTCAACAAGAGCGGAGTTAAACGCCAAGGCATACTCCTGAACAGACTTCGAACCTTGACGAACCCCCTGCCAGTGGCGGCGGGCCTCCGTCACCCCTACATTCTTGTCATAAAAATCAAACAGGAATTGCTGAAAATCTTCGAAAGTAGGGGAAGGATGGGTTACGACATACGAGGACCAGTGACCCTGAATGCTTGTAGAGAGAAATGAGACGCCAACGCGAAGCTTTTGCTGGTCATCGTTGATTCCCTGTGCCTCAACATAATTCTTAACAATAGCAACCCAGTGCCTAGTGTTATTTCCCGTGAACACCGGCGGCTTGCCTAACGCATTAGACGGAAGCTTGTGCGACACCGCAGGATCACGAGCAACCTCCGTCATAAAAACCTTTCGCGCATAACTTGTAGCCCAGACAGGACGAAAAGCAGCAAGAGCACCTATCTTTAGAAATTTAACAGTAGCGACATAAAACTGGGCAATCGAACTAATGATCAGATCCGTATGATCGCCGACATCGTAGTTATCGCGCGCCACCTCGACCTTACACTTCGCCATCAGTTCATCAAAATCCTTCTTACGAAACCTTGGGTAGTCACTATCAAGCGTGAGATCCAGTGCATCAAGCTCGGCAACATCGCTGGCCGCCCCCAACTTCTCACAATACGACGTAACCAACGTGGTGAAAGTAGCTGCCGACATTATACCCAACAGGTAGATTAGCAAAACCTTGCTTTACTCGCCGATACCACCTTATAGTGGCAAAGGGAGAGAGAGAGAGACGAGACACCAGTCAGGTTAGAGCATTCGGCGGAATCTGTTACAAGCCGGTCAGCACCGGGACTTCCTTCGACGCCAAGACGCGTGCCACTTTCCAGAACCTTCATTTCAGGACCCGGCAGCTTCCTGCCCAAAATCCTACACATTTCAGGACCTGGCAGCTTCCTGCCGTTACACCCTTGGAGCCTGAGCCCCAAGTGGCATGTAAGAGTGTGAATGTGGAGGTGAACCAGAAGCTCAGACAGTGTGGAAAGTATCCTAATTACAAAAGCTTCTTGGGAGGTACCTGTGCTTGGGAAGATGATGGGAGTGTGAGGAGCACTAAGCTGAGCAGTGCACAGTGTGAATCCTCCAGAGAGAGAAGAATGAGAGAGAACCCTGACACTGCTGAGAGAATTGCTAGCTGTAGTGCGGCGAGTGTCAGTGGAAGAGTAGTGGGTTCAGATGTTGCAAGTAACAAGTCTCCAAAGAGTCAGGGAGATGAGGGGAAGCACACTGGTGTAAGATTTGGCAAGATTCATGTTCCCTCTAGTTTAAGAGAGCCCCACAGTGGGAATATTGGAAGGCTGCCATGCAAGAAGAGCAGAATTCACTTGACACCCATGAGGTTATGGAGTATGTTCCAAGACCTCATGGTCACAAAGTAATTCCTGTGCATTGGATCTTCTCAGTGAAGATGGATGCTCATGGAAATGTGGTGAGATTTAAGGCTAGATTGGTAGCGCAGGGATGCAGGCAAATCCCTGGAGTAGATGTCATGGAGGTGTTTGCTCCAACCAGCAGCTATGGGGCCCGGAGAGCATTACTGGCCGTTGCTGCCAGAGAGGGGCTTGAAATTCATCAGGTAGATGTCAAGACTGCCTTCCTGAATGGAGAATTGGAGGAGGAAGTGTACGTCACACAACCTCCACGCTTTGAGAATGGTGATCGCAATACTGTGTGTCGCTTAAAGAAGGCCCTGTATGGGCTGAAGCAGGCTCCTCGTGCTTGGCATAAAACCCTGAATGAGAAGCTGGAAATCATGGGGTATGAGGTGTGTATGAGTGATGCTGGTGTGTATGTGAAATGCTCCGAGGATGGTGGTAAATCCTATGTGCTGATATATGTTGATGATCTCTTGATTGTGTCCAAAGGAATGTCAGAGGTTGAGAGAGTAAAAGGACTTCTCAAGAAGGAATTCACCATTCATGATTTGGGAGAGGTGAAAGACTTCTTGGGATGTCAGGTAACAAGAGATAGAGAAAAAGGGCTAATCTCCTTGAGCTGCATTCCCAAAATAGATGCACTCGTGGAGAAGTTTGGCTTAGATCTTGAGTCAGTTGGGCCAGACACCCCAATGACAAAAGATTTTGTGATGTCTCAGATGCCAGCTCCCAAGGATGGGAGTAATAGTATTGGTGCTGGGAGTCTCCTTCCTCCCGGGCATCGTTATTGTGAGCTCGTAGGATCTCTACTGTATATAGCAAACACGACTCGTCCTGATATAGCTCAGGCTGTGGGAGTGTTGTCACGGTATCGTATGTCCCCTACCACAGCACACTGGAATGAGGCAGTCTGTAGTGAGGTGACGCGTGCGGTGCCGCGTCTGCGTACCTCATGCGGCTCGCCTTTCGAATTATGTGCAGGTCTTTCGAATTACGTGCACGCCTGCATGTGTGCGCATGTGTCTTCACGCACGTCGTACTACGAGAAGCTTCACAATATAGGATGTTCATGAAATGTCCAAAAGGATGCCCTCTCGTCATCCTTCTCGTGGTGCTCGCGAGAGCATCACATAGAAGGGCGATGTAGCCGGGTTCACCACAAGTTGGACTCACACTTCGAGAGACACACTTATCTTTGGGGCCTGGATATATCTGTTGCATATTATATTGTATTGGCGTTGGCCATATTGTTTATTGGAGACTCGGAATCACCTGCGTGAGGAGGAGCTGCGTATTGTAAGAGGAATCGGCGTCACGTTTACTGTCTCGCGGTGTCACCCCTTCCTTAAACCCTAATATCTCTTATTATTAAACTTGCATACACGTCTCCCTTTGTTTCATTTGGTATCGGCGAGGCGGTTAGAGCCTCGGTTCGAAGGGAGACGTAAGGAAGGTTGCCATCGGATTGTCCCTTGCGAGTATGGCGTCCGTCAGGAAAGGAAGCAAGTACGCTGGTATCCCTTTGTTGGAAAAGGAAGTGTTGGAAGGGCTTGAAAAGGAGGGTGTCGAAGTGGACGATCTCATGCAAGAGGAGTTTGAAACGGAACCAGCTCCACCGCCTAAACCCACACCCAAACGGAAAACCAAGCTTGCACCAATGAAGAAACCCTTGAAGAAAGACAGAACCCAAATTTTGATTGCTAAGCTACTCAAAAGGATCGAGGCCTTGGAGGGTCAACGAGCTTCCCAGCGGACGCCATCCTCAAATCACGTAGTGCGTGTGCCTACACGCGCAATGTTCACGGGCAAACGGGGGAGTTTCCAGTTCTTTGCTAGCAAAGTAGAATCTTATGCTGACATCTCGAATGTGGCACGTGACAAGTGGGTGGCAGTCGCACTCCAGTGCATGGAGGAGCGACCTACAAAGGTGTGGGGAACTCACTTAAAAAGGAAGGAACGGGAAGGGGATCAAATGGAAGCAACTTGGGAGGAGTTCAAGACTTTTATGGGGAACCGCTATGACTCAACCGACCTTGTTATGGCCGCACGCCAAAAGCTTGATCATGTCTATCAAGGCCATGAAAGTGTTGAAAAATATATCGAAAGGTTCATAACGCTCTTGAGTGACGTTGAAACTGAGTATGAGATATGCGAAAATGATAAAATATACATGTTTCTCAAAGGCTTGAATGCTCATATTAGAGTTGCTTGCACGATAAACCCACAAACTGGTGTTAGATTCTCAGACCTCGACGTATTGTGCACTTATGTGGTGCAATATGAAAGTAACTTAAAGTCAGGGGGGATGCTGAGGGGACAGGAAGGAAGGAAGGTTCTCAACGCTGTGAAGAGGACTCCCATAAGCACGCCGGCACACTTTCCGGGATTCACCCAGGGGCCTGTGCTTGGAGCCGTCGGCCACAGCGTTGGTGGGAAGTTAGATTCTCGGACTAGCGTCCCCTCCGAGCGCCAGTGTTACTTCTGCAAAAACTTTGGTCACGAGCAATGGCAATGTCAGGCCAAGCGGGACTACTTGCAAAGGAAGAGCAGGCGCGACAGTCAATTGCCCCCACCTCCTCCTTTTCCCTCTAATCAAGCTCGAGGTGGGCAGTGGAAGGGCCGTGGTGGCCGGGGAGGACATTGGAAGGGAAAAGGGCCGGGGCATAATCCTCAAAAGTAAATTCTGAAGCCATGGATGCCACTTGCTTGCATGAATTGCACTCTCTTGTGGCCTCCAAATTGGGAAAGGAAGGGGTAAACCTTGTGGTGCCAAATGTTAGGAAGGCTGAATCTGAGATTTCCAAGTTTTTAGGGGAACAAAGGTGCAACCCGTCCCTCACTTGTTGTTTCATTGTGGGAAGGAAAGCTTGGAAAAGTAAGAGTCTCTATGCTCACCGTATGCAAGGAAGGATTGTGGAAGTGTGTTCAGGAAGGAAGGGACAGGCGGTAGACATGAATGGTCAAACTAGTGTATACCCATTCTCTTTTATATGTTGTGTGGTTCCCCCAAGACCCACACTCACCATGGGAAGTGTTACTACTGACTCTCCGCTCGCTATGACCTTTCCTGCGAATGTTAAGGGGAAAATCCTTTCAGTGTTGTTTGACAGTGGGGCGTCTCATTCCTTTATTAAAAGTGATACTTTGCAAGGACTTGGGGTGCGCTATAAACCCTCGAGTATCTCAGTGACTCTTGCGGATGGAAGTGTGTCTGATACGAAAGGAACGGTCGATGTGTCATTTACGCTTAAGCCCGGTGTAAGCTCCCGTCATAACTTCATTGTAAGCCCTGCCATGATTGATGGGGTAGACATGACTTTGGGGCAGGATTGGATGGAAGCAAGGGGAGCCTCCATTGATTTTCGTGTGAAAGCTGCTCACTTTAGACATCATGGGAAGTGGGTTACCTTAACACGAGCAGATTCACCCTTGCCGGTTGGGCCAAAACTTGTTTGGGGTCTTCAAGCAAAAGAAAGGAAGGAGGGAAGGAAGGACAGGAATGGAAGGGGATGGAAGGGGCAAGATGTATGGAAAGTTTGCTTGTATACTGTGCTTGTGAATGACCAGGCTGAGTTGGTGGACATCACCGGGGAGGACGCCTCAAGTGGGGTCGACCTGGCGGATACCGACCAATCTGTGGACGACACGCCCGTCGTCACAAAACCCACCAGTGGTACCGGTATGACTTTCACTCAACAAATAAATGATATGCTGGAAGGAAAACCGCAGGCATTGAAGGAGTTGTTACGTGCTAATGAGGATTTGTTTGCCAAGCAACTCCCGGGGCTACCTCCGGAAAGGGAAGTATTTCACACAATAAATTTGGAGGAAGGACATCGGCCTCCCAATAGGCCCGCGTACCGGCTAGCTCCAAGTGAGCTTGCGGAGTGCGAGAAAACAGTGGATGAGTTGTTGAAATTGGGATTGATCAGGCCAAGTTGCTCCCCTTTTGCTTCACCTGTTTTGTTCGTTAGGAAGAAGGATGGAAGTTTACGGATGGTTATAGATTACCGTCCCCTCAACAAAATCACTATCTCTGATAGATACCCTCTACCCAGAATTGATGACCTGTTAGATAAACTTAAGGGAGCAAAAGTGTTTTCAAGCTTGGACTTACTGTCTGGATACCATCAGGTCAGGCTTCGGAAGGAGGATGTGCCAAAGACTGCCTTTCGGACCCCTTTTGGTTTGTACGAATTTCTTGTTCTCCCCTTTGGTCTGACAAATGCCCCTGCCACATTTCAGAGGTTGATGAATGAAGTCTTTCATGACTTTATAAGGGAAGGATTTGTGGTGGTGTATTTAGATGATGTGCTCATTTGCAGCAAAACGGAAGATGAACACTTGGGGCAGTTGGAGAGAGTTTTCACCCGTCTGCGTGAACATCAACTCTTGGCAAAACTTGTTAAATGTTCTTTCTTTGAGAACCAATTGAAGTACTTGGGACACATTATTGGTGCAAATGGATTGGAAGTGGATATGGATAAAGTCAAGGTGGTGCAAGAGTGGCCTTCACCCACAAACGTAACGGAAGTTAGAAGGTTTTTGGGGTTGTCTAACTATTTTCGCAAATTCATCCAAAACTATAGTATCCTAGCAACCCCATTGACCGCTCTCTCTGGAGCAAAGGCACCTTGGAAGTGGGGACAGGAGCAACAGGAAGCATTCACCAAAATCAAGGAAGCATTGGTAAGAGCCCCTATCCTGACACTCCCGGATGTACGTCGGCCATTCAAGGTGGTGTGCGACGCATGCGATTACGGCGTGGGAGCTGTGTTGTTTCAAGATGGGAAGGTTTGTGCTTATTTTAGCAAGAAGTTGGGAGCAAGCGAGAGGAACTACAGTGCCACGGAACGGGAATTATTGGCTGTGGTGTATGCTCTCACGGAATGGAGATGTTATCTTTTGGGGAAGCCAGTGACAGTGGTAACGGATCACAAGTGTAATACCTTCTTGGGTCAACAGGTTGGGCTTAGTCCTCGGAGGGCTCGGTGGGCCGAGCGCCTGCAGGAGTTTGAGATTGAATGGGTATGGGAACCGGGAAAGACCAACATTGCGGACCCGCTCTCCAGGTGTTTCACTCAACATGGTCACCCTGGATCTGGGGGGAGGGACAATGGAGTAGTGGCCGGGGTTGCCCTCCGGCGCAAGCGTACGCGCCCCTCTCCGGACTGCCTCACCCCCTCCAGATTGGATGCAGCTCGGTCCCGCAAGGTTCGAAAAGTCACGGAGCCCGCTCAGGAGGTCCAAAACCCCCTCGGCACGATGGAGCAAATTGGGTTGGCCAGCCCAAGTGAGCTCACCCCCGATACCGATGGGTACGAAACCTTACTTGGAAAACTTGGGAAGGCTTACACAGATGATCCTTGGTTGGCAGTGCGCGCGAATCGTCGGAAGGTTAGTCTTAAGGGAGGCTTTTGGGAAAGGAATGGACGGAAGTATGTTCCTGCATTGTTTGAGGAAAGGAAGAATGGGGAACTTGGTGTTGAGAATCTGCGACATGGAATTTTGGAAGCATTGCATGACCCGCCTCATGTTGGCCACCCTGGAGTAACTCGCATGTATGAACTTCTCACAAGGGAATGGTATTGGCCTGGAATGTATGAGGATGTCAAAGCCTATGTTGCTCATTGTGACTCTTGCCAGCGGGTCAAGGCTCGGAATACTTTGCCTGCTGGTCTTCTTCACCCTTTACAAATACCAGTCAGGAAGTGGCAAAGTTTGTCCATGGATTTCATTACTAATTTGCCAAAGACTCCCAATGGAAATGATGCTATTTGGGTTGTCGTGGATAGGCTTAGCAAGTGTGCTCATTTTGCAGCTACAACCATGAATGCGGGTGCTTATACGGTGGCACAATTGCTAAGGACACGGGTATGGATGTATCATGGATATCCGGAGGAAATTGTTTCTGATCGGGACCCCCGCTTTGTGAGTAAGTTTATGAAGGCGTTACATGAACTTACGGGATGTCGGCCTGCCCTTTCAACTGCCGCCCCCGCCTGGTATCATCCGACCGTGAATGTCAACTTCCTCACCCCCTACCGTACCGCTGATGTCGCACGTGTGCGTCCGCCGCCGCCGCCCCCGCATCTCGTCAACGACCATATCGAATACGAGATTGGTGGCATTGTGGACCACAAGCCACTCATGGACGACCGCGGCCGCACTCTCTACGACCCGGATGGAACCCCGCATATGCAATACCTTGTGCGATGGAAAGGTTACACGCCCGACGACGATACGTGGGGACCACTCACGAATTTTACGCGCTGCCGCCAGCAAGTGGAGCAGTACAGAGGGAGTCACGGGTTGCCTCCATTGCCTCCCAGGGGCACAATCCCTCGGATTCGCCCTTAGGCCCCGTCGACCGGTTGGCCCTCCTTGGAGGGGTCTCTCTGTATGGCCATATGGACTGTGTATGGGCTAGGGTAAGGCTGCCTTACCCGGTAGGGTGGACCATGGGTCCCTTACCTGGATAGATCATTGTGCACATTAGGCTCGACATGGCCGCCTCACTTCATTGCCACTGGACACGGAACTTTGGACTCTGGAACTTTGGACTCGAACTTGGTTTGAACCTCACTTGAACTTTGCCTTATGGACTTGTGGACTTCTCGACTTATGAACTTCTGGACTTTTGGCTCTACGTGGACTTCGCTTTTTCCTCTGTTTCGTCTTTTGTCATGTTTGTCATGAATGATACTTGTTCTTATTTCTATATGGTGGGGACCCCGATACGCAGCGATCGGCTGGGGTCTGGCAACACGGGAGGCGGGTTGCCCGTAGGTAGTGTTCTGAGTCTCCGCATGTTGGAAGGTCTTTTGTTGTTTTGTTGCGCTCTGCCTTCTGCGCGGGGACGCACAGGAATAGGGGGGGGAGTATGTAGTGAGGTGACGCGTGCGGTGCCGCGTCTGCGTACCTCATGCGGCTCGCCTTTCGAATTATGTGCAGGTCTTTCGAATTACGTGCACGCCTGCATGTGTGCGCATGTGTCTTCACGCACGTCGTACTACGAGAAGCTTCACAATATAGGATGTTCATGAAATGTCCAAAAGGATGCCCTCTCGTCATCCTTCTCGTGGTGCTCGCGAGAGCATCACATAGAAGGGCGATGTAGCCGGGTTCACCACAAGTTGGACTCACACTTCGAGAGACACACTTATCTTTGGGGCCTGGATATATCTGTTGCATATTATATTGTATTGGCGTTGGCCATATTGTTTATTGGAGACTCGGAATCGCCTGCGTGAGGAGGAGCTGCGTATTGTAAGAGGAATCGGCGTCACGTTTACTGTCTCGCGGTGTCACCCCTTCCTTAAACCCTAATATCTCTTATTATTAAACTTGCATACACGTCTCCCTTTGTTTCACGGGTTCCCTTGAGATATTTAAGCACACGGACTGTTCAAGTGAGGTTCAAACCAAGTTCGAGTCCAAAGTTCCAGAGTCCAAAGGTCCGTGTCCAGTGGCAATGAAGTGAAGCGGCCATGTCGAGCCTAATGTGCACAATGATCTATCCAGGTAAGGGACCCATGGTCCACCCTACCGGGTAAGGCAGCCTTACCCTAGCCCATACACAGTCCATATGGCCATACAGAGAGACCCCTCCAAGGAGGGCCAACCGGTCGACGGGGCCTAAGGGCGAATCCGAGGGATTGTGCCCCTGGGAGGCAATGGAGGCAACCCGTGACTCCCTCTGTACTGCTCCACTTGCTGGCGGCAGCGCGTAAAATTCGTGAGTGGTCCCCACGTATCGTCGTCGGGCGTGTAACCTTTCCATCGCACAAGGTATTGCATATGCGGGGTTCCATCCGGGTCGTAGAGAGTGCGGCCGCGGTCGTCCATGAGTGGCTTGTGGTCCACAATGCCACCAATCTCGTATTCGATATGGTCGTTGACGAGATGCGGGGGCGGCGGCGGCGGACGCACACGTGCGACATCAGCGGTACGGTAGGGGGTGAGGAAGTTGACATTCACGGTCGGATGATACCAGGCGGGGGCGGCAGTTGAAAGGGCAGGCCGACATCCCGTAAGTTCATGTAACGCCTTCATAAACTTACTCACAAAGCGGGGGTCCCGATCAGAAACAATTTCCTCCGGATATCCATGATACATCCATACCCGTGTCCTTAGCAATTGTGCCACCGTATAAGCACCCGCATTCATGGTTGTAGCTGCAAAATGAGCACACTTGCTAAGCCTATCCACGACAACCCAAATAGCATCATTTCCATTGGGAGTCTTTGGCAAATTAGTAATGAAATCCATGGACAAACTTTGCCACTTCCTGACTGGTATTTGTAAAGGGTGAAGAAGACCAGCAGGCAAAGTATTCCGAGCCTTGACCCGCTGGCAAGAGTCACAATGAGCAACATAGGCTTTGACATCCTCATACATTCCAGGCCAATACCATTCCCTTGTGAGAAGTTCATACATGCGAGTTACTCCAGGGTGGCCAACATGAGGCGGGTCATGCAATGCTTCCAAAATTCCATGTCGCAGATTCTCAACACCAAGTTCCCCATTCTTCCTTTCCTCAAACAATGCAGGAACATACTTCCGTCCATTCCTTTCCCAAAAGCCTCCCTTAAGACTAACCTTCCGACGATTCGCGCGCACTGCCAACCAAGGATCATCTGTGTAAGCCTTCCCAAGTTTTCCAAGTAAGGTTTCGTACCCATCGGTATCGGGGGTGAGCTCACTTGGGCTGGCCAACCCAATTTGCTCCATCGTGCCGAGGGGGTTTTGGACCTCCTGAGCGGGCTCCGTGACTTTTCGAACCTTGCGGGACCGAGCTGCATCCAATCTGGAGGGGGTGAGGCAGTCCGGAGAGGGGCGCGTACGCTTGCGCCGGAGGGCAACCCCGGCCACTACTCCATTGTCCCTCCCCCCAGATCCAGGGTGACCATGTTGAGTGAAACACCTGGAGAGCGGGTCCGCAATGTTGGTCTTTCCCGGTTCCCATACCCATTCAATCTCAAACTCCTGCAGGCGCTCGGCCCACCGAGCCCTCCGAGGACTAAGCCCAACCTGTTGACCCAAGAAGGTATTACACTTGTGATCCGTTACCACTGTCACTGGCTTCCCCAAAAGATAACATCTCCATTCCGTGAGAGCATACACCACAGCCAATAATTCCCGTTCCGTGGCACTGTAGTTCCTCTCGCTTGCTCCCAACTTCTTGCTAAAATAAGCACAAACCTTCCCATCTTGAAACAACACAGCTCCCACGCCGTAATCGCATGCGTCGCACACCACCTTGAATGGCCGACGTACATCCGGGAGTGTCAGGATAGGGGCTCTTACCAATGCTTCCTTGATTTTGGTGAATGCTTCCTGTTGCTCCTGTCCCCACTTCCAAGGTGCCTTTGCTCCAGAGAGAGCGGTCAATGGGGTTGCTAGGATACTATAGTTTTGGATGAATTTGCGAAAATAGTTAGACAACCCCAAAAACCTTCTAACTTCCGTTACGTTTGTGGGTGAAGGCCACTCTTGCACCACCTTGACTTTATCCATATCCACTTCCAATCCATTTGCACCAATAATGTGTCCCAAGTACTTCAATTGGTTCTCAAAGAAAGAACATTTAACAAGTTTTGCCAAGAGTTGATGTTCACGCAGACGGGTGAAAACTCTCTCCAACTGCCCCAAGTGTTCATCTTCCGTTTTGCTGCAAATGAGCACATCATCTAAATACACCACCACAAATCCTTCCCTTATAAAGTCATGAAAGACTTCATTCATCAACCTCTGAAATGTGGCAGGGGCATTTGTCAGACCAAAGGGGAGAACAAGAAATTCGTACAAACCAAAAGGGGTCCGAAAGGCAGTCTTTGGCACATCCTCCTTCCGAAGCCTGACCTGATGGTATCCAGACAGTAAGTCCAAGCTTGAAAACACTTTTGCTCCCTTAAGTTTATCTAACAGGTCATCAATTCTGGGTAGAGGGTATCTATCAGAGATAGTGATTTTGTTGAGGGGACGGTAATCTATAACCATCCGTAAACTTCCATCCTTCTTCCTAACGAACAAAACAGGTGAAGCAAAAGGGGAGCAACTTGGCCTGATCAATCCCAATTTCAACAACTCATCCACTGTTTTCTCGCACTCCGCAAGCTCACTTGGAGCTAGCCGGTACGCGGGCCTATTGGGAGGCCGATGTCCTTCCTCCAAATTTATTGTGTGAAATACTTCCCTTTCCGGAGGTAGCCCCGGGAGTTGCTTGGCAAACAAATCCTCATTAGCACGTAACAACTCCTTCAATGCCTGCGGTTTTCCTTCCAGCATATCATTTATTTGTTGAGTGAAAGTCATACCGGTACCACTGGTGGGTTTTGTGACGACGGGCGTGTCGTCCACAGATTGGTCGGTATCCGCCAGGTCGACCCCACTTGAGGCGTCCTCCCCGGTGATGTCCACCAACTCAGCCTGGTCATTCACAAGCACAGTATACAAGCAAACTTTCCATACATCTTGCCCCTTCCATCCCCTTCCATTCCTGTCCTTCCTTCCCTCCTTCCTTTCTTTTGCTTGAAGACCCCAAACAAGTTTTGGCCCAACCGGCAAGGGTGAATCTGCTCGTGTTAAGGTAACCCACTTCCCATGATGTCTAAAGTGAGCAGCTTTCACACGAAAATCAATGGAGGCTCCCCTTGCTTCCATCCAATCCTGCCCCAAAGTCATGTCTACCCCATCAATCATGGCAGGGCTTACAATGAAGTTATGACGGGAGCTTACACCGGGCTTAAGCGTAAATGACACATCGACCGTTCCTTTCGTATCAGACACACTTCCATCCGCAAGAGTCACTGAGATACTCGAGGGTTTATAGCGCACCCCAAGTCCTTGCAAAGTATCACTTTTAATAAAGGAATGAGACGCCCCACTGTCAAACAACACTGAAAGGATTTTCCCCTTAACATTCGCAGGAAAGGTCATAGCGAGCGGAGAGTCAGTAGTAACACTTCCCATGGTGAGTGTGGGTCTTGGGGGAACCACACAACATATAAAAGAGAATGGGTATACACTAGTTTGACCATTCATGTCTACCGCCTGTCCCTTCCTTCCTGAACACACTTCCACAATCCTTCCTTGCATACGGTGAGCATAGAGACTCTTACTTTTCCAAGCTTTCCTTCCCACAATGAAACAACAAGTGAGGGACGGGTTGCACCTTTGTTCCCCTAAAAACTTGGAAATCTCAGATTCAGCCTTCCTAACATTTGGCACCACAAGGTTTACCCCTTCCTTTCCCAATTTGGAGGCCACAAGAGAGTGCAATTCATGCAAGCAAGTGGCATCCATGGCTTCAGAATTTACTTTTGAGGATTATGCCCCGGCCCTTTTCCCTTCCAATGTCCTCCCCGGCCACCACGGCCCTTCCACTGCCCACCTCGAGCTTGATTAGAGGGAAAAGGAGGAGGTGGGGGCAATTGACTGTCGCGCCTGCTCTTCCTTTGCAAGTAGTCCCGCTTGGCCTGACATTGCCATTGCTCGTGACCAAAGTTTTTGCAGAAGTAACACTGGCGCTCGGAGGGGACGCTAGTCCGAGAATCTAACTTCCCACCAACGCTGTGGCCGACGGCTCCAAGCACAGGCCCCTGGGTGAATCCCGGAAAGTGTGCCGGCGTGCTTATGGGAGTCCTCTTCACAGCGTTGAGAACCTTCCTTCCTTCCTGTCCCCTCAGCATCCCCCCTGACTTTAAGTTACTTTCATATTGCACCACATAAGTGCACAATACGTCGAGGTCTGAGAATCTAACACCAGTTTGTGGGTTTATCGTGCAAGCAACTCTAATATGAGCATTCAAGCCTTTGAGAAACATGTATATT
This sequence comes from Botryococcus braunii, assembly GCA_002005505.1. Classification (NCBI taxonomy): domain Eukaryota; kingdom Viridiplantae; phylum Chlorophyta; class Trebouxiophyceae; genus Botryococcus; species Botryococcus braunii. The sequence goes on along the minus strand of KV908575.1, from coordinate 29,417 downwards.
TTATCATTTTCGCATATCTCATACTCAGTTTCAACGTCACTCAAGAGCGTTATGAACCTTTCGATATATTTTTCAACACTTTCATGGCCTTGATAGACATGATCAAGCTTTTGGCGTGCGGCCATAACAAGGTCGGTTGAGTCATAGCGGTTCCCCATAAAAGTCTTGAACTCCTCCCAAGTTGCTTCCATTTGATCCCCTTCCCGTTCCTTCCTTTTTAAGTGAGTTCCCCACACCTTTGTAGGTCGCTCCTCCATGCACTGGAGTGCGACTGCCACCCACTTGTCACGTGCCACATTCGAGATGTCAGCATAAGATTCTACTTTGCTAGCAAAGAACTGGAAACTCCCCCGTTTGCCCGTGAACATTGCGCGTGTAGGCACACGCACTACGTGATTTGAGGATGGCGTCCGCTGGGAAGCTCGTTGACCCTCCAAGGCCTCGATCCTTTTGAGTAGCTTAGCAATCAAAATTTGGGTTCTGTCTTTCTTCAAGGGTTTCTTCATTGGTGCAAGCTTGGTTTTCCGTTTGGGTGTGGGTTTAGGCGGTGGAGCTGGTTCCGTTTCAAACTCCTCTTGCATGAGATCGTCCACTTCGACACCCTCCTTTTCAAGCCCTTCCAACACTTCCTTTTCCAACAAAGGGATACCAGCGTACTTGCTTCCTTTCCTGACGGACGCCATACTCGCAAGGGACAATCCGATGGCAACCTTCCTTACGTCTCCCTTCGAACCGAGGCTCTAACCGCCTCGCCGATACCAAATGAAACAAAGGGAGACGTGTATGCAAGTTTAATAATAAGAGATATTAGGGTTTAAGGAAGGGGTGACACCGCGAGACAGTAAACGTGACGCCGATTCCTCTTACAATACGCAGCTCCTCCTCACGCAGGCGATTCCGAGTCTCCAATAAACAATATGGCCAACGCCAATACAATATAATATGCAACAGATATATCCAGGCCCCAAAGATAAGTGTGTCTCTCGAAGTGTGAGTCCAACTTGTGGTGAACCCGGCTACATCGCCCTTCTATGTGATGCTCTCGCGAGCACCACGAGAAGGATGACGAGAGGGCATCCTTTTGGACATTTCATGAACATCCTATATTGTGAAGCTTCTCGTAGTACGACGTGCGTGAAGACACATGCGCACACATGCAGGCGTGCACGTAATTCGAAAGACCTGCACATAATTCGAAAGGCGAGCCGCATGAGGTACGCAGACGCGGCACCGCACGCGTCACCTCACTACAACCCGAGACCTGGTTCTGATCCTTGGTGGAAAAGAAACAAAGTTGGAGGGATATGTAGATGCAGATTATGGTGGTGATCAAGACCACCGGTTTTCCACCACCGGTTTTGTCCTTACAGTATTTGGAGGTGCTGTGGTGTGGGGGAGCAAGAAGCAATCTGCTGTAGCCACATCAACAGTAGAAGCTGAGTTCATGGCAGCAAGTGCTGTAGTGAAGGAGGCTAACTGGTTGAGAGGATTCCTGGAGGAAATTGGAATATTGCCTTGGATAGTGAAAATCCATTGTGATAACCAAGGGTGCATCAATCACCTTAGGAATCCTGTGTATTCAAAACACACGAAACACATTGCAATCAGCTGTCATTTTGCACGTGAAGCTATTGCAAAGGGGCAGGTTGACTTTAAATACGTTCAATCTGCTAGAAACATAGCTGACATCTTTACCAAGCCACTGGTTAAGTTAGTGTTTCAGGGTCATCGTAACTCACTGGGACTTGCTAAGTTTCTGTGAGGAAAAGGCAAGGGGAAGTGTTGTGATAGATAATAATATTTAGTGCCTTTCCCTCAGAGGAGTAATAGTGGCGATTCCGCCAGAGACAATAATACAAGACAAATAGGGCAGAAACGTGACTCAGCACTAGGTTGTGTACATTTGAATGTGGATAGCAATAACGCAAGTTACACACACGTTTGCTGCAAGAAGGTAGTGGTGGCTGCGCAGCAAGGCAAGGCACTTGATTGGGACTATCACAGCACTTCGGGTGCTTCTCTCACGTTGCCAATCAGTCCTTGATTGACAGTGTCTCCTTCTCTACTCCTCTTCGCACAGTAGAGCCGACACTGGTCTAACACCCTCCGTGCTGCCACCACACAGGTAATGTGTGTGTAGAAAGGATAGCTTGTTTGAGGCTCTGAACGCTTTTAGTTTATCATGTTAGGTGTATGTGCTTGACTTTCCTTTCATCGGACAATGAGACTGCCCGTAACTGAGTGAGAACAGACTAGGGTAGTTTGAATTCCGTTGTTACGAGAGTGATAGAGAGCATGTTGTAATAGACTTGATTGGGACTATCACAGCACTTCGGGTGCTTCTCTCACGTTGCCAATCAGTCCTTGATTGACAGTGTCTCCTTCTCTACTTCTCTTCGCACAGTAGAGCCGACACTGGTCTAACACCCTCCGTGCTGCCACCACACAGGAATACGCCAAGCCCACAACCTAACACATTTTCAGTAGTTGGCACATATGTAGGATCAATTTGACCCCAAACCACCTTCTCTCGTGCATGATGATAACTCACACTGATGTGTTTAGTGTGTTTTGAGACCATGTGATTTCTCAGGTTTGACACACACCCCTGATTATCACAATACATGGTTACACATGTGATCTCTTCTCCCAACTCACAGAGCATACTTCCCACCCACATGGCTTCTTTCACTGCTGCACTCACAGCAATATATTCAGACTCCACAGTGATGTTGCTATGGAAGTTTGCCTCTTACTTGACCAGGATACAGCAGATCCGTTTAGTAGAAACACAAACCCAGTTGTGGATTTTCTACTGTCCAGATCACCTGCAAAATCTGCATCCACAAAGCATACCAGTTCATTTTTATTTGATCCAGTATACTTGATTCCCATGTATTTGGTGCAGTTGAGGTACCTCAGTACTCTAATTGCTCCATTCCAATGGGATGTTGTTGGCTTTCCTCTAAATCTGCTCAACATCCCCACAGCTTGAGAAATATCAGGCCTTGTAGTTGTTGACAAATACTGTAGTGAACCAATTAATTCTAAATACCTGTGACCTTCTGGTAAGGGAACTCCTGATCCAATCTGCTCTCCAGTCATCCCTTTAGGAGGTTCAGGCATTTGAGTAGGCAAGAAGGAACCTGACATGGGTGTATCCACCTCCTTCCCTTGATCAGGCAGCCCATATTCTTCCACCAATTTCTCGATTTTTAGAACATTAGTCATTTTCAGAGTGTGTGATGATTCATTTATCTTGATTTCACAACCCAAAAATGACTTTAACTCACCAAGATCGTGAATTGAGAATATACTAGTCAGCTGTTGTTTAACACACTGAATAGATTCCACATCCTCACTCACAATCAGCAAATCATCCACATATACTAACAAGTATACGTGTGACTTGAATGACTCCTTGTTAATGAAGAGCGCTGGATCACACTGACAGGCTATAAACCCAAACTTTTCAAGCTCTTCAACGAGGCACTTGTGCCATGCACGTGGTGCTTGCTTCAGACCATACAAGGATCTCAGTAGCTTGCACACAACATTAGAATCGCCATTAAAGAAACATGAAGGTTGGGCTACATACACTTCCTCATCCAGTGTTCCATTTAGGAATGCTGTCTTCACATCAACTTGGTGAGTTTTCCACCCATTTGACGTGGCAAGATTTAACAGCACCCTCCTAGATGTGTGTGTACTTACTGGAGCGAATGTAACAGGAATAGTCGCGTGTTATAGGAAAATGACCGGACCACGAGGATTTGGACCTCCATAAAGGTCCCTTCGTGAGTTATGGTCCTCCACGCCAAGAAGTGGCTGCTTCACGCGCCAAGGGAGTGACCCCTTACTTGACAAGGCGCATTGGCGATGGAGACAGGTACACTTAGAACAGGATAGAATAAGGCTTTGGCAGAGGAAGGACCGGGCCGGACTGGACGGGTACTGAGGTGGAGCCCAAACAAGTTGTAACCATTGTTCCCGCATCCTTTGGCCGTTTCTACTGTATCACTGGTATCGGCGAGAGGGGCCAAATTTTGAGCTCCTCTCGTTGAAAAAATTTCCCAAAGAAGTTTTTCAGAGAATTCTATAGATTCGGATTGGGTTAGTTGTGGTGTGTGTGGCGCTTTTAGGGGCCTACGACTCGGGTCACCGAGTTTAGGGCCCCCACCCGGACTTTCTCGATTTCCTGTGTCACCGAGCCTCGCCAGCACTGACAGCTCAGAAATGGCTAGACGACAAGTTGAAGAGCTGCAGGCTGCTTTGGCCGAGGCCGAGGGGCGTGAAGCGGCAATGGCTGCCGAACTGGCTGAGTTACGACAACAGGCAGAAAACGCTGAAGTCGCGGCTCAAAACCCCGCGAACCCACAGGCAAGAATCCCGACAGTTCGAACGCATTTACCGGAAAAATTCGAGGGACGCAGGGACGATCTCGAACAATTCCTAGACGATGTGAGGTCATATTGTGAGCTCACCGGTGTGCCCGCGAACCTCAGGGTTGACTACGCAGTGCGCTGCTTAGGAAAGAGCGTGAAAAAGGTGTGGTTAACCAAAAAAGCAGCTTACGTGAGGCAAAATCCAGGTGCTGTCGTGGATTTAGCTCTCTTTGGGGATCTGTTGTCTTCTGTCTATGATAACACTGATAAGGTTGCAAAGGCAAGGGATAAACTTGATTCCGTATATCAGGGCAACGAATCAGTTGAGAAGTATGTTGAGCGCTTTACAACCTTGCTAGCAGAGGTAGAAGTCAGTGGGGACCTATCCATGGGGGAGAAAATCCATAGGTTTCGTAAAGGCCTACGTGAGGATTTAAAGAAATATTCAGCAATTAACCCTACAACAGGCAAAGGTTTTGATGATTTGGATGCCTTGATAAGTTTACTCACACGGTACGATGCCGCGGTGGGCGGGCCCTTACAGGCAAAGAGACTGAGAACCGGCCCCGGGGGCCCTAACTCAAGCATTGCAACCGCCACCGTTGGCCCAGCACCGCACGTTGCTGGCGTCGGACAGGACTGGACAATCCCCTACTACAGTCATGAATTTGGGATGATGGCAGCTGCACCGATGGTGGCAGCGCCAATCCAGATGGCCCATGGTTACCCTGCGCCGCTCGCCACGGTCGCCGCGATCCAAGGCGCGACTCCTTATCCCCGCGCGGATGGTTTACCTCCCGAGTATCGGAGGGACACTAGAGTTGCCTTTCCCCTCAACAGAAGCTGTTACGCGTGCAATACCCCTGGCCATGAATCTTGGTTTTGCCCACTCAAAAAACTTAGAGAGGACCCTAACGCCTATCTTAATCAACAACAGTGGGACATCTTGCAACACATTGTGAAGGCCAGACAGGAGGTAAACCAGCCTGCTCCACCAATTCCAGGTCTGGCTGGTGATTTGCTGCGGCGACGGGTAGGAGGGGGCCACAACAACTTTAGGTCCCTTGGTGTGGGAGCAGCCCCTATGCAAGGGTGGACAGCACAGGGTGGGGCCGGACGGGGGAGGAGAATCAGAGGACGGGGCCGTGGACGGGGCCGGGCAAGGGGACGCGGTAGGCCATGAGTGGAGTTAGAGAAGGAAACCTCCACACTTTTGTTCCTTGGGAATCTTTTCATTCTTCTATCGAGCAACGTTGTTCTGAGTTTTTGCATTGTTCTTTTTCTAGAGGCCCCTTTGACAATACCCTACCCGATGGAAGGTCTAAACCGACATTTGTTGCAATACCTATAGGTAAAGCTGAGGACACCTTATCCACTTTCGCTCGTGAGCAACAAGCAAATAAACATTTAAGTGCTTGTTTTCTAATGGGTAGTAAAGTGGCGAAATCCAAGGCAGTGTACCCATGGCTAAAAGGCATGAGAGTTATCCTGCAAGGTACCAAGGGACCTGATGTCCCCTACTCCTATGTAGTTTACCATGCCGGACCCAAATTTAGCGTATCTTTTGCTCAAGCTTTTTCAAATATGCATTTAGCAATGCTTTTTCATGTTAACTGTACTGGTGTGAAGGGCGTCGCTTTAGTCGATACCGGGGCGACGCACTCGTTCGTCAGACAAGACTTCCTAGCTACTCTCGGAGTGCGGCTGTCAAAGAAGTGTGTGGATGTCCAGCTGGCAGATGGACAGACCATGCGCTCGGCGGGGACAGCTAAGCTCAGGGTGCACTTATCTCAAACATATGTGGAACAGAGGGATTTCATTGTCTGCGAAACTCTGTTGGATGGGGTGGACTTAATCCTTGGTGAGGATTTTCTGAAAGAAAGAAAAGCGTTAATTGACTACAATCATGGCGCAGTTCATCTTAAACCGCCTCATTCCTCACACTACATTACACTCCTCAACCCGCTGCCCCCTAGTGAAAGAGGTACCTTACCGGCGCAAAAAGTGAATGTTATAAGTGAGGGTCAAGCTAGGCGGGCTATGCGAAAGCGTTGTCCAGGGTTTTGGGGGGTTGTGCGAGAGGCAAGGAGTGGACAGGACTCAGTTTGTGCAACACACTAACTCCATGGGGTTGCAGTGGCAACTACAGAGGGGGATAATCCTTGGGACGAAGACAGCGGAGCCACCGGCCTAAATTTAAACGAAAACTCCCGGCGTGTTATTGAGGGTATGACTGACAAGCCACAAGACTTGAAGCAATTGTTGTTAGAGTTTTTGGATGTTTTTCCAGAGAAATTGCCAGATTTACCTCCAGACAGGGGCATCTTGCACACTATACCTATGACACCCGGCCATACGCCGCCCTGTCGCCCCACTTATAGGTTGGCTGAACCAGAAGTGGCGGAGTGTCGGAGGCAGGTTGAGGAATTACCAGCACAGGGTTTCATCAGGCCGAGTGCATCACCGTATGGTAGCCCCATATTGTTTGTGAGAAAGAAAGACGGAACATTCCGAATGGTTATAGATTACAGGGCAGTTAATAACTTAACAAGGAAGGACAAATATCCGTTGCCACGGATAGACGATCTTCTGGACAAGCTGCAGGGTTCAAAGTTCTTTACCTCTTTTGATCTCTTGTCAGGTTACCATCAAGTGCGATTACATGAATCTGATGTTCCCAAAACCGCTTTTACAACACCCTTAGGTTCATTTGAGTTTTTGGTGCTTCCTTTTGGTCTCACGAATGCTCCCTCCACGTTTCAGAGACTGATGAACAGTGTGTTTCATGATTTCATTCGAGAGGGTTTTGTTGTGGTTTACCTAGATGATTTGTTGGTATACAGCAAGTCCAGGGAACAGCACTTAGAGCACTTAACTCGCATCCTTACTCGGCTGAGAGAGGCAAAATTATCCAAGTGTGAGTTTTTTGCTGACGAGTTGCGGTATTTGGGACATTTCGTGGGGCGCGACGGCATCGAAGTTGACCCTGCCAAAGTTCGGACTATTGTGGACTGGCCAACACCCACGGGGAGCACGCACGTACGACAATTCTTGGGACTAGCCAACTACTTCCGCAAGTTCGTCCCGGGTTACAGTACGCTTGCGGCCCCCTTAACCCGGCTCACTGGCAAAGTTCCTTGGACGTGGGGAGAAGCTGAAGAGCACGCGTTTCAAAGTTTAAAAGAAACTTTGTCCAATGCTCCTGTACTAGCACTCCCAGACAGTAGCAAGCCTTTCAAAGTGATCTCAGATGCCAGTGACTATGGGGTGGGTGCAGTACTATTGCAAGAAGGTAGACCTGTAGCATACTTCAGTAAAAAGCTTAGTAATGCCGAACGCAATTATTCCACAACTGAGAAAGAGCTTGCAGGTGTGTTGTATGCCCTCAAGGAGTGGAGGTGTTACTTATTAGGGCAAACTTTCACAGTTGTTACGGACCATCGCGCGAATAGTTTTTTGCAAACCCAAACCCTACTCTCACCCAGACGGGCGCGCTGGGCGGAGTTTCTACAGTTATTCGACATCCAATGGGAATATGCGCCGGGATCCACTAACCCTGCTGACCCATTGTCTAGGAGTCCTCACTTAGCCGGGGCCCACGTCCGAGCCCTAGCTCGGGCCCAGGCTGGGGTTCAGGCGTCGGTTCAGGCTAGGGCAGGGCCCCTGGGGGAGCACTCTCCCCCTGTCGGAGTAGGAGCGATGGGGGTTGGGGAGGCTGCAGACTCCACCACCCTACCCACGCCGATGGACGGGTTGAGGGGATGGGGAAGGGTTTTAAGTGAGGCATATGAGATAGATTATTGGCTCCATCGTAAACAAAATCGCCGCAAGTTAAGCTTCCATAGTGGCTTGTGGAAGCGCGGTGCGCGCATTTACGTTCCCTCCCACCATATGAGTTCTGACGGTGTCGAACGTAACCTTCGTAGAGAAATCCTGGAAAATTTGCATGGACCACCTATAGTTGGTCATCCAGGCAGGGACAGGACCCTCGAATTAGTGCAACGTTCCTGGTGGTGGTCAGGGATGGCCTCAGATGTGGCTGACTTTGTGGCCAAATGTGACTCGTGTCAACATGTCAAAGCCCCAGCACACTTACCTGTAGGGTTACTACACCCTCTAGAAATACCTGACAGAAAGTGGCAATCAATGTCTATGGACCTAATCACTGGACTGCCAAGAACTAAGGAAGGATATGACGCTATCTGGGTTGCTGTTGATAGGTTGTCAAAGTATGCGCACTTCGCTCCGACGACCACTGACGCAAGTGCAGAAGTGATAGCTCAACTGTTACGGACCCGGGTTTTCACCTTGCATGGGTTTCCCACTCACATTGTATCAGACAGAGATCCTAGGTGGGTGGGTCGCTTCTGTCAAGAGCTCTTTCGGTTGACCGGTTGTCGCTCTGCGCTATCTACAGCGTTTCATCCGCAGACCGACGGTCAGACGGAACGAATTAATAGGATCTTGGACGATTACTTGCGTCATTACGTCACTGGAAGACACAACGACTGGGATTAACATTTGTGTGAGGCTGAATTTTCTTACAACAACACTTTTCAGCAATCAATCAACACTACTCCCTTTAGATTGACCTTCGGTCAGGATCCCACGATTCCCTTCCAGGAAGTCTATGAAGGTGTGACATCTTCTGTACGTGAGTATGTACCAGCAGCAGCAGAGTTTGTACGAAGGATGAGATGGGATCTAGAAAGAGCGCGGACATGTCTCAAAGCTGCGCAGGACCGCATGAAGGCATATGCGGACGCGAGGAGAAAAGATGCTCCTATTTTAAAAATAGGCCAACCTGTCCTCCTCTCAACAAAGAATCTGAAATTCAAGCATACTCGGACAAGAAAACTCTTACCTCGGTTTATTGGGCCTTTTCCCATCGTCCAGGAGGTATCATCGGTAGCTTTCAGAATTAGGCTTCCAAAAACTCTGAGGGTTCATGATGTCTTCCATGTTTCTATGCTTAAGCCTTATAAGGAAGGTGGGACGGTACAACCTCCTCCTCTACCTGAGATTATTGATGGAGAAGAGGAGTATGAGGTCGAGGCTGTGCTAGCTCATAGGGAACGAAAGTTACGAGGTCGAAAAACTGCGCGAGAATATCTTGTAAAGTGGACCGGGTATCAGGATATTCATAATACTTGGGAGCCAGAGGATAACTTAGAACACGCCAGGGCGGCGTTACAGCGGTACTGGGATTTAACCACGGAGCACAGGCCGGAACAAAAAGAAAAGGTGGACAAGAAACGTAAAGGACGTGGAAAAAATGCTGAGAAGCAGCGGAAGCGCGCTAGGCGCGCTTAGTGCTCTGGCAGGTCGGGTCGGCCCCTCGGTGCGTCCTTGGGCCACCTTGGAAGCTCTAAGCTTGGCCCTTAGAGTGTACCCTGGGGGTATCCCAGTACTAGAGCGCACTCGGATGAATAGGACGTAAGCGGGGTAGAATGTCTACCTCGGGTGCAAGCGGTGATGACCGCTCACCCTGGACAGGACTCGTCGAGGTAGGGTGTCGTCTACCTCGGGTGCGTGCGGTGCTGACTGCTCACCCTTGTCAGGTTTCGGACGTCAATCATGTAATGTCGCGACATCCGTGCTAGCTCGCGCTGTAGCGTAACGCCCGACGCAGATGGGTGGCCCCACTGCCGTTGGGTAGAATTCCTATTGGACAGGACGGGCGAATTTATGTATGGACGGGACAGATTTTACATTGTTATACGGACAGGGCTGGACAAGACAGGACAGGACAGGGGTCTGGCATTGGGCTGGGGACGCCAGACTAGTACCCGCGGACAGGACGTGACAGGACCGTACCTCTGCCAAGTGTGTTAGGTGCGTAGTGTAGTTGTTTAGAGTGAGTCTCCCTCTTGGCCGTGACGTCCAAGCTAAGGGGGGGAGGGTGTAACAAGAATAGTCGCGTGTTATAGGAAAATGACCGGACCACGAGGATTTGGACCTCCATAAAGGTCCCTTCGTGAGTTATGGTCCTCCACGCCAAGAAGTGGCTGCTTCACGCGCCAAGGGAGTGATCCCTTACTTGACAAGGCGCATTGGCGATGGAGACAGGTACACTTAGAACAGGATAGAATAAGGCTTTGGCAGAGGAAGGACCGGGCCGGACTGGACGGGTACTGAGGTGGAGCCCAAACAAGTTGTAACCATTGTTCCCGCATCCTTTGGCCGTTTCTACTGTATCAGCGAAGGTCTCAAAGTAGTCAACACCTGGCCTTTGCTTGCAACCTTGTGCCACCAGTCTCGCCTTAAATCTGACAATATCACCAAAACTGTCAGTCTTTAGAGCATAGACCCATTTCAAAGGAATGATTTTGGCATCAGGGGGTCTCTCACAATATTCAAACGTTTCATGAGAGTCAATAGAATCCATCTCTTCATTCATAGCTTCTAACCAATATGGCCACTGTGGGGATTTTTTAGCCTCCCACCAGTCCTCTGGAACCTTGATATTCTTGGATGATAATTTCACTTGCTCTTGTGCCCCATTTTGACTTGGAGGGATTATTTCTGATGCATCTGTGACTGGCGCTTCCCCAATGTGGTATGTACCCGGAACATACCTGTCTGGTTCTGCCAACGTTTGCCTCAGTTCGTATCTACCTCCACCATTCCTGGCACCACCTTGCATTTCCTCAATTGAATCACTGGTTTCAGCAGAAGGTTGATTATCTGACTCTTCACCTGAACTGTCTGATGTGTGTGACCCTGGATTCTCCATGTTCCCAGTGCCCACTACTCCTTCCCCTGGAGCTCCTGGCCCAGATAACCCACTTGGACCACTCTCTTCCGCTGTTCCCAAGCCTCTCAGGATATCATTCATCATTTGCATGACTTCTATGTTGGCTGGGAGAGTTGGGGCAGTACCCCTTCCTGCTTCCCTGTTTAATTCCAATGCACCTGTGAGGTCTACCGGTACAAAATCCCAATCATCCCCATCATCAGTGCATGGAACTTGATCAAAATTAATTTCATGTGAGAATTCAGCAGTGAGGAAATTATTGGGAGTGAGAGCATGAATTCCTAGCTTATCTTCAAAGAATTTGACGTTCTTTGACACTTTTACCTTGTTGCCCACCTTAACTCTGTAGGCCTTTGATGCAGGCTCATATCCCACAAACATTCCAGCCTCAGATCTAGCCGAAAAGGCTGATATATCCTTATCTGGTATTTTAATAAACGCCAAGCATCCTCACACTCTTAAATAGTGCACTGATGGTTTCCTCCCAAACAGCAGTTCATAGGGGGTGGCTGTCTTCCCCTTTACTGCTCTGAGATTTAACGACCTAACAGCTGTTGGAAGTGCATCCGCCCACATTCCTTGTGGAGCTTTTGCCTGCAAAAGAAGCATTCTAACTTTCTCCTTCAAGGATCTGTTAAAACGTTCTGCTCTTCCATTTTGTTGAGGGGTATAAGGAGCAGACGTTTCATGTCTGATCCCTTTAGACTGAAAAAAGTCAAGCAAGTCAGCATTTACAAACTCACTTCCCCTATCAGACCTAACCACCTTGACATTGTGATTAGTCTGATTTTCCAAGTACAGGATGATTGACTTAACAGCACCACCCACCTGGGACTTGGAAGTCAATGCTACGGATTCACCAGCTCTAGAGTAATCATCTAGTACTGTGAGCATGTAGCGTTCACCCTCAGCTCCTGGAATTGGTAGCTCACCAATTACATCCAAGTGCAACAGCTGAAGACGTTCAGTTGCTGATACTGGGGATCTTTGGTAGCTCTCTTTAGCCTGCTTGCCCATCACACACACATCACACAGTGAATGACCATGTAAGCAAGGAGAAAGAGATGTAGATATTCCCTTCACCAGATCCTCAGTCTGCAGTCGTTCCAGGTTTTTACTTCCTGGATGTCCCAAGCGTTGATGCCACAAATCATATTCAGAGCATTTGGGAGCATAACCAACACTATGTGAGGGCTGAATTTTGCAGCACAAGCAGTAAACAAAATACAGTCCTCTTTCTTTTCTAACTTCAGAGATGAATTTTGAGGTATTACTATACATACTGATGATCTCTCCATGTGAATTATTTGTAAACATGATGCCATCTGTTACTGCGCTAGAGACCGACAACAGATTTTCAAGAGCAGTAGGTACATATTCTACATTCTTGAGTTTACACATGTTCCCCATTTCATCTACTAAGCACACAGAACCACATGCGTTGCGTTGTGCAACATGTTCACCAGTTGCCAGATTTAGACCCTTTGGCTGTGTGTCACGGACCGATCGGCAAAGGTCCCAAACCCCGACTGCCACGAACCTTACATAATGGGGCCCCACCTCTCGCCCAAGGTCTCTATAACTCTAAACCCAAGCCTTTAGGTGCCTACACTATCCTAGTAACTCTCTATCTTGTCCAATCTCTGCCCGCACAGCAGCACCACCGGTGCGCTACTGCACGTGTAACGCCGTTACGCGTCACGAGGTTCGCCCGATCGTTGAACCCCTGTTACATCCTCCCCCTCCTATCTTGGACGTCCCGGCCAAGTAGGTAAGGAGACTAACCTAACCACCCAAGGCTTTAGGTTTTGGAGCTTTAGAGACCGAGAGTCGCTAGTCCGGCGTCCCCAGCCCCAGCCGGACCCCTTGTCCTGTCCAGTCCTTACATATCCAGTCCAGTCCGTGTATGTTCCTACATGTCCAGTCCTGTCCTTTACGCGAACCCGGGAACCGATACGACAACTAGTCCAGTCCTTTCCACTGGTCCTTTCCACATCACGATACATCAGGGTAAACACAAGTCGCGACACTCTACACATGTGTCCTGTCCAGGGTGAGCGGTTAGCACCGCACGCACCCGAGAGGGGCCACGCCCCTCACTCTCGTCTGTTCCCATGTCCGTTCCACTCCTAAGGTCTACCCATACTGGAGTACCCCCAAGGTGCACTCTGATTGCCACTTCCAGAGCTTCCCACAAAAGGAGCACCAAGGGGCCGACCCGACCTGCCAGGGCGTCAAGCACGCCTAGCACGCTTGCGTTGAGATGTAGCTTCCGTTCCTGTCCGTTTAGCTTCCGACCCACGCCCCGTGGTTAGACTCCAGTACTGCTGTACCGCCTCTCGAGAATGCACTAAGTTTTCCTCGGGTTCCCAGGTATTATGGATGCTCTCATAGCCGGACCACTTAATAAGATACTCGCGCACTACTTTCTTGCCCCTAAGTTTCCGCTCTCTATGTGCAAGCACTGCCTCCACCTCATATTCTAGCTCACCATCTATGGTTTCAGGAGGAGGTGAGGGTTGCACGCTTCCGTCAGTTTTATAAGGTTTGAGAAGGGAAACATGGAATACGTCGTGCATGCGCAAATGCGTAGGTAGCAGCAACTTGTATGCTACCGGGGAAATAACCCGGGTGACGGGAAAGGGGCCAATGTACCTTGGCAACAATTTCTTAGTCCTGGAATGTTTGAACTTAATATTCTTTGACGAAAGCAGGACTTGTTGACCTACTTCAAAGCTTGGTAGGTCCCGCCGCCTTTTATCGGCGTACGCCTTCTGTCTTTCTTGGGCTGCCTTAAGGCAAGTCCTGGCCCGTTCTAAGTCCCACCGCATACGTCTGACAAACTCAGCCGCAGCTGGAACATATTCTTGCTCGATACCACGACCAAGAACAGGTGCATCATAGATTTCTTGAAAAGGGATCACAGGGTCCTGCCCAAAAGTTAAGCGAAACGGAGTAGTATTGATAGATTGATTGTAAGTATTATTATATGCGAACTCGGCCTCACACAAATGCTTATCCCAATCAGTCTGTCTCCCCCCCCACATAATGCCGAAGGTAATCTTCCAAGATTCTGTTGATGCGTTCAGTCTGGCCGTCGCTCTGGGGGTGGAAAGCAGTAGACAAGGCGGACCGGCACCCCGTGAGCCTAAACAACTCCTGACAAAACTTGCCCACCCAACGTGGGTCTCTATCTGAAACTATCTCACGGGGAAAGCCATGTAAAGTGAAGACACGCGTGCGCAATAGTTGGGCAATGTCAGCGGCGTCGGCCTCCTGTGACGTCGGCGCAAAATGGGCAAATTTAGATAATCTATCAACCCCAACCCAAATTGCATTGTACCCAGATTTGGTCTTAGGTAATCCCGTGATGAGATCCATGGACATGGACTCCCATTTTCGAGAAGGGATTTCTAAGGGGTGTAACAACCCTACAGGTAAGCCTGAAAAAGGTTTTACTCTTTGGCACGAGTCGCAATGCGCTACATAGTCGGTTACATCTGCATTTACCCCTGGCCACCACCAAGATCTGGCGACCAGCTCGATTGTCCTGTCCCGCCCTTGATGACCCACTATTGGGGGTCCATGAAGATTTTCAAGTATTTCCCTACGGAGGTTCCTTTCCGCCCCGTCCACTGAAACGTAATGCGAGGGCACATACAAACGCGAGTTTTTATACCAGAACCCGTTCCGGTGGGCCAATTTCCGACGGTTTTGTTTACGCGAGAGCCATCCATCAACTAAATAAGCATCCTTTAGAACCCGCACCCATGCTTCCATTCCTTCCAGTTGCGAGGGTAGGGAGTGAGAGTCTGCAGCCTCCCCTGCCCCCATCATATCCGCTTCGACAAGGAGAGAGTGCTCCCCCAGATGTCCACCCGACACGTTGGCCACGGCCAGATTAGGACATCTTGAAAGTGGGTCTGCTGGGTTGCCAACCCCAGGTGACCATTCCCACTTAATGTCAAATTGTTGCAGATATTCGGCCCACCGCGCCCTTCTGGGTGAAAGGAGAGATTGGGTTTGTAAAAAGCTGTTAGCCTTATGGTCAGTGACAACAACAAATGAGGTGCCTAGGACATAGCAGCGCCACTCTTTCAAAGCATATAAGACTCCTAAAAGTTCTTTTTCAGTTGTGCTATATCGCGTCTCAGCTGAATTGAATTTTTTACTGAAATAAGCGACCGGCTTTTGGTCTTGTAATAAAACTGCACCAACTCCTATGTCACTAGCATCGGTAACGACACGGTACGGCTTTTGTGGATTTGGCAATACCAAGGTGGGAGCATTGACTAAGGCATTCTTGAGACTATCAAAAGAATGTTGCTCGGGGTTGCCCCAAATCCATGGAGTCTTGCCAGTTAGATGGGTAAGTGGGGCAGCTATCGTACTATAGTTTTTGACAAACTTGCGGAAGTAGTTGGCTAGCCCCAGAAATTGCCGTACGTGCGTCGCCGTAGTGGGAGTTGGCCAGTCCTTGATAGCTTTAACTTTAGCCGGATCCACTTTCAGCCCGTCCCGTCCAACAACATGTCCCAAGTAACACAACTCTGACGTTAGGAAGTCACATTTGGATAACTTAGCATACAGTTTCTGTTCCCGGAGCCGCTCGAGCACACGTGCCAAATGTTGGTAATGATCCTCTAAGGATTGACTGTGGATTAACAAGTCATCTAGATAAATAACAACGAAGCCTTCACGAATAAAGTCGTGAAATATTGAATTCATCAACCTTTGAAAAGTTGACGGAGCATTCGTTAGCCCAAAGGGCATAACCAAAAACTCATAGGACCCAAAAGGTGTCCTAAATGCTGTTTTGGGTACATCCGCCTCATGCAGTCGTACTTGGTGGTAACCCGACAACAGGTCAAACGAACTGAAATATTGTGAGCCTTGTAGTTTATCTAGCAAATCGTCAATTCTTGGTAATGGATATTTGTCTTTCCTTGTGAGATTATTGACCGCTCGATAGTCGATGACCATACGGAAAGAACCATCCTTTTTTCTAACAAACAGAATTGGGCTGCCATAAGGAGAGGAACTAGGCCTAATGAACCCTTGGGTTAAGAGTTCTTCGACGTGCCGCCTACATTCTTTGACTTCAGGTTCAGCAAGCCTATAGGTGGGTCGGCACGGGGGTACATGGCCTGGTTCCATTGGTATAGTGTGAGCTACCCACCTATCTGGTGGCAACTCTGGCAGCTTATCTGGGAAAACATCTAGAAACTGCAACAGAAGTTCTCGCAGCTCCTTTGGTTTGCCAGTCATACTACCAATTGCATCCCGAGAGTTTAGGTGAAGGTCGGTGGCTTCATCTGTATCCCATGGGGGAGGTTCTTCTTTCATGGTAGCCGAGGCCACCTTCCCCAATACAATCTCCTCCCATGACTGGTCCCTTCCATTCCCCATTGTCCCCTCCTTTGTCTCCTCTCGCACGACTCCCCAAAACATTTGAGCACCCTTCCGTAAAGCCCTGTTTGCACTTATTGCTGAAATAATCTTAGTATGATTTATTGGGCTTGTCTCGGGCACAATCGCATTATTTCGGAGAGTTATGTAGTGAGGGAAGTGTGCCGGCTTCAAATGCAAGGCATTTTGCGCGTAGTCTATGAATGCGCCCCGGTCTTTCAAGAAATCATTTCCTAAAATGACATCTATACCATCCAAGAGCCTGTCACAGACTATGAATTTCCTTTGTTCAACGTAAGTTCTTGACAAATGCAACCTTAAAGAAACAGTGCCGGCAGAGGTCATTGTTTGGCCATCTGCCAATTGGGCAGACACCGGAGTGTTCACCGGCCGAAGGCCTAAAGTGTTCACAAAAGACCTGCGCACAAATGTGTGGGTTGCCCCGGTATCTACCAGAGCGACTCCACTGACCCCCCCACACCTGATATTGAAGATGAAGGCAAGGTCTGGATGTGCTAGTGCCTGACAAAATGATATGCAATGTTGGGGAGGTGCATAGTAAACGACATAGGAATAGGGAATATTCCTATCTTTTTTCCCTTGCAGGAGCACACGCATGCCCTTCAAAAAGGGAAAAATGGTCGCACTTTTGGCAACTTTTGCCCCTAAGACAAAGCAAGCATGCATTTGAGGTGCCCCAAGTTGGTCTTGCCGAAAGCGTGATAATGTTTGTTCAACTTCCCCCCGTTTAACAACAACAAACTGTGGTAAGTGTGTACCATCGGGCTGAATTTCCAAAGAAGTGCTACAAGAAAATAAACAATCTAAAAGTTGTCCCGCTTGCTGTTTTAAAGAAGAATAAAAATTAGGATAAGGAGAAAATGTGGTGAGGTATTGTTCCATGTTCATGTTCTAGCCCGTCTCCGCCCTCTTCCGTAGCCCCGTCCTCGTCCCCGGCCCCGTCCGCGCCCACGCCCAGTCCTACCACCTGGTCCAGTCCCGCCCGTTCCCACCCCACCATATGCTTGGCCCTTATTCACCATCTCTGCAAACTGTGCAGGGATGACAGGAAGTGGAACTCCCCGAGCCCGCCGGTCCCTCACAATCTGTTGAGCAATGTGCAACTGAAAAGCAGTGAGGGGGATCTCAGGGTGTTCAGCCATTTGTTTGAAAGGGCACACCCACGCCTCATGACCCATGCTCTGACACGAGAAACACTGCCTCTCGGGGTTGAACCCGGTGTGGCGATCTACCCGCATTGAGGGTGGTACCCCATCCCTAAGGGGATACAGGGAAGGCCCACCTGCCATGGAGGCTAATGGACCTGCTTGAGGGTAGACTGGGGCCATGGCCATGGGAGCCGCAGCATACGTTGGGGCTTGTTGATAACCATAGCCATAGTTGTATCCTGTCCATGTCCCGTCCGGGGTGGCTGTGGGGTAGGCATATTCGACGGCAGTGGTGGCTGCCACACTAGGGCCCCCAAGACGTTGTCTTTTCCCCTGCGCCGTGCCTCCCACGGCAGCATCATACTTTGTTAGTGCACTGATCAATGCATCTATGTCTTGGTAAGGAGCCCCAGTGGTGGGGTCAAGGACAGCCACCTTTCTTAAGTCGTCGCGCAACCCCTTTCTAAAGCGATGAATTTTCTCCCCCCCAGACAGCTCTCCCCCCACTTCCACCTCTGCAAGCAGTGTTGTGAACCTTTCGACATAACGTTCTAGGGTATCAGAACCCTGAAAAACCCCATCCAACTTGTCCCCTTGCCTTGGTGATTTTATCACTATTGTCATAGACACTGCCCAGAAGTTGTCCAAAAATTTCAAGAGTCAGGGCTGTACCTGGGTTTGTTCTAAGGTAATTGGCTTTCTTAGCCAGCCATACCTTTTTCACGGACTTCCCCAGGCACCGCACCGCGTAATCCACTCGCTTGTCAAGCGGGAGATTAGTAAGCACACAATACGAACGCACATCCTCTAAAAATTGCTCCAAATCATCCTTTCGGCCCTCAAATTTGTCAGGCATATGCGTACGAATTACGGGAGTGGGTCGTGCCTCTTGTTCCGCACGGAGTTCGTCGATCTGAATTTGGAGCGCGTCTTCCCGCTCTCGGGACTCATCCAGCTGCGCACGTAAATCATCAAGTTCTCTCCGGGCCATTTCTGAAGTTATTGAGGCATCAGATTGTACGGAACGAGAGGGATCGTCGAGTTGGGGGCCCTGTGAGACTTCACGACGTCTCCTCGCTAAATCTAACTCCCAAGCGGCAAATTCCTCTTCTATTAAATTACATAAATAAATATACCTATCTAGACCCAGTCGGATCACGAAAGGGGCCTAAGCCCCTCTCGCCGATACCATTGTCACGGACCGATCGGCAAAGGTCCCAAACCCCGACTGCCACGAACCTTACATAATGGGGCTCCACCTCTCACCCAAGGTCTCTATAACTCTAAACCCAAGCCTTTAGGTGCCTACACTATCCTAGTAACTCTCTATCTTGTCCAATCTCTGCCCGCACAGCAGCACCACCGGTGCGCTACTGCACGTGTAACGCCGTTACGCGTCACGAGGTTCGCCCGATCGTTGAACCCCTGTTACACTGTGTGTACCAATGAATGTTTTGCATGAGTCTAACATCATTGCATATGTGCGTTGAGGCTCCTGAGTCTACCACCCATCTAGAGAATGGATTACCTGAGTCAGAAGAGTCCCCCAATGCAATACCTCCAACTGGATTGGCTTGATTCTTGCGTGCTGCAATGAGGGCAGCCCTTTTTTCTTTCTCATCTATGAGTTTTGGACACACGTTTCTGGTATGTCCATCTTCCAAGCAATGCCAGCAGCCCCTGAAGTTGTCAGGCAGATCTTCTGCATCCCCTGTGGCCTGGATCCTGGAGCATTCCTGGGACGAGGGGGACCTCTGACTGGGTTTGCCAGATTGACTGATGGTGAGGGGGCCTTAAATTCATCAATTCCAAGCAACCTTGAACATGCCTGAATATTGAGTGTGACTTTGTCCTCATCCTCACCAAGGCAAGAGGTGAGGAGATTTGATTTTGAATGATCAAACTGCCTGGGCAAACCCTCTACAATCCCCATTTTTAGCCTACCATCAGAGCATGGGTGATTATTGGCTTGCAGACCTCTTGCAAGCCTGAACTTCCTAGCAACATATGAATGGTACTCCTGACCCTCATCGATACGCCCATAGTCCAAGACCTTGGACCATTTTCTCATCAACTCCTCATTGTGGCCACCAGTGAACTTGCGCAGCAGCCAGTCATAGGCATGCTTTGCGTTTGGCATGTCCAATGCCCTGTCCACCCAAACGTCAGGAATTTTCTCAGTAAGAAGACTCATAGCAAGAGAGTCTCTAGCTGTATTAGGATGCTCTTCATCAAGACACATCTTAATACGTTTGCTATTAGCAACATTCAGAACATCTTTCTGCCACCTGAAACCATTTTCACAGTCCAGTTCCAACGCCTGAACTAGTTTTAGGTTAGTATAGACAGGGTTTGTCTGATCTATACTATTACCTGACTGGGCAGACTGACTGGTGTTACCAGGTGAGGGTTGATTTACTTGTGGATTAGATGGATTACCTGGGGTAGGGTTCGTAGCCAATGTTGCCATGCCTGGGAATGTAACACCTGCCCTTTTGCTCTGTACCGTCTTCTAAATCATTCACAATTGAAGCGATCGTCTCAGCAAGCTTATCTTTCAAAGTTTCGTAAGGTGATTCGTCTCGTGCAAGCCAAGGACTCAACGATACACCTGCTCCTTTACTTAATGCAAGGAGGGTAGCATACTCAATCAATAGACAGTGATGTGAGAAGTCCAACGGGATCTCGTATCTAGCTAATGTGGTATATTGTTCTTGAAGCCTTTGAGAGTAAACTTCTCTATCGATCAGTCTAGCTTCCCAAGTGTCAAGAGAAAAGGTTCGACGCGAACCCTTAGGAAAAGGATACTTCGAGTTTTCAAGGGATTGAACTAACTTAAGCTTGTGATGGTTAAACTTCGCTTGATAGTGACGTTCTTGCTCAATACCTTCTCGGCAAAAGTCTTCAAACACAACGATTCCACGTTCAATAGCACGATTCACGTTTTCAATGGGAACCTTTCCTGACACCCACTTATTGCATAGATCACAGTGGAAGTGCCCTTCGCGGAGCAGATTAAGTTCGTCGTCAGTTAACAGAGGTGGTCGTCGCTCCATGGGCGTGGTGTGAAAGGTTATGGGCAATCGGCTTTCCCTGTACAAAGCAGACAGGTCGTCAATAGACGAAGTTACTCCAGCTACAGTCCGTACGACTGTCTGCTGAGTGCCACACACAACTGTCGGACAAGACTAGCATCTGGTGATGCCCAGCATCTTTCACAACCAGTTCCGTTACATCATTATCTTGTACACAAGCACCGATCAAGCAATCACTAGATAAGGCTCTAGACGGCTACGTTCAAGTACATGCCTATACTCCCTGAAGTCACTGTCCCTTATCTGTTTGAGTGACTACAGGGTACACTAAGCTTGTTCACTCTCACAATAGCAACAATGATACAACACACACTGCCGCACCGTACCTGTACAAAGCAGACAGGTCGTCAATAGACGAAGTTACTCCAGCTACAGTCCGTACGACTGTCTGCTGAGTGCCACACACAACTGTCGGACAAGACTAGCATCTGGTGATGCCCAGCATCTTTCACAACCAGTTGGTATTCACTCCGGTGGGGCAGCCTTAAGAGTTCATCCGACAAACGTGTGATCTAGATAGGATTGTACCTTATGTTCGAAAACGTCCAGAATCTGCCGTGTCTCAAGGTACCTTATGTTCTCAATGGACCCATATCCTAATAGTGCACACATGAAGATCACTTAAAGCACAAGGCATTCAATAATAATGTTCAGAACTCAACACTTCCCCTTGCCTGCATGCTTTAAGTGTATCTTCTCAAACCTAGTGAATCACGATGACCAACAAACACGGGCTTGGCAAGTGGCTTGGTCATAATGTCAGCCACATTGCGTGCAGATTCCACATAGAGGATATCTACCTGCCCAAGTGCCATAGCTTCCCTAGCGTAGTGGAAGCTTACTGCAACGTGCTTTGTGAATTTGGAATACAGGGGGTTCCGTAAATTAGAAATGCATCCTTGGTTGTCACAGAAAATTTTGACCCTCCAAGGTGCAGCCCCTATCTCTTCCAAGAAGCCCCTTAGCCAGTTGGCTTCCTTCACAATATGGCCAGCTGCCATAAACTCAGCTTGCACAGTTGAGGTAGCAACTGAGCTCTGCTTCTTGCTTCCCCAAACCACGGCACTACCATAGACTGATAGAACATAGCCAGTGGTGGAATACCTGTGGTCCAGGTCCCCAGCATAGTCGGCATCAACATAGCCTTCTAGCTCAGGGCCCTTTCCACCCAGAGTAAGAGCTAACTCTCTGGTATCTCTCAAGTACTTCAGCACTCGAATGGCCTCATTCCAGTGTGAGGTAGTGGGTGTCATTCTATACCTTGACAACACTCCAACAGCCTGAGAAATGTCAGGCCGGGTCGTATTGGCTATGTACAGTAACGATCCAATTAACTCGCAGTATCGATGACCAGGTGGCAGAGGGGTACCAGCCCCATGTGACATACCATCTGAGGACTCGGGTCTGCTGCTAGCCACGAAGTCCTTGGACATGGGGGTATCAACCCCACGTCCATCATCAGCAACGCCAAACTTCTCCACAAGAGCATCAATCTTGGGAGTGCAACTCATGGAAATAGTGCCCTGAACTCTATTGCGTAGGACCTGACACCCCAGGAAATCATTCACCTCTCCCAAATCATGGATGGTGAAGTCCTTCTTCAATAACTCTTTCCCCCACTCAATCTCTGCAACCACTCTGGCAACTATGAGAAGATCATCGACATAAACAAGAATAAACGACAGATTACCATCAGGGGCCCTCCTGATGTATACCCCAGCGTCGCTCTTGCACACACTATACCCCATCACGCTCAACTTGTCGCTCAAGGTCTTGTGCCAAGCCCGTGGGGCTTGCTTAAGACCGTAGAGTGCCTTCCTGAGCTTGCACACAACTCTCGTGTTGCCATTCTCAAATCCTGGTGGTTGGGTCACATAGACCTCTTCCTCCAACTCCCCATTGAGAAAAGCTGTCTTGATATCCACTTGGTGGATCTCAAGATTTTGTGTGGCAGCCACTGCCAACACAGCTCTCCTAGCACCATAGCTGCTGGTAGGTGCAAAAACCTCACCAACATCTATACCAGGAATCTGTCTGCAACCCTGGGCAACCAATCTTGCTTTAAACCGAGTGACATTCCCATGTGCATCGTTTTTTGTAGAAAAAATCCAATGAACAGGGATAACTTTCTGCCCATGGGGTCTTTCCACATACTGCATAACCTCATGGGTGTCTAAAGACTCCATCTCCTCTTGCATTGCCTGCTGCCAAAACTCCCACTGAGGTGAGCGCTGGGCTTCCCTCAAGTTTGAGGGCACGTGAACTTTTCCCAACGTGACAGAAGGTACACTCTGTACCTTATGCTGTGGTGCAGCAGGGCTGTCAGCCTTACTGATGCTGTTCCCTTCTCTCTCTCTCTCTCCCTGGTTGCCAGAATAAGGTACATTATGTACCTTATGCTGGGACTGGGCAGTACTGCCGGGATTATCTGATTCCTTCTCAAGTCTCTCTCTCTCTCCTTGACTACTGGACTCATGTGCAGCACCCTTACATTCTCGCACCTTCCGCAATGCAGAGGGGAGCAGCAGCTCTCTCTCTCTCCTGGACTCACACTTGGGCACACTACCCAGACTTGCCTGAGCTGCGCCTACAATGTCAGCCTGCACACCATAAGCATGACTAGCCAGTGACTGGGATTGGGCACCAGCTTCCCCTACTGCTGGCATGTCTAACCCACTGCTCTCATCTCTTACATCTGCACCGAACATAGCCTCGACTGTCTCAACCTGCCCCTGCATATCAGGGAGACCAACCATGTTTGGCTCACTCACAATTGCCTGACCTGGGTCAGGGGCATGCAATGGGATGTCAGAATGCTCTCTCCTAGCCACGCGCTGTACATAACGCTGCTCCCTTGTAAGGGTGGTCCCTGGAGGAAGGGGAATTTGTGACTTCCCCTGCATTCGCAACCCCTCTTGTACCTTCTGCATTTTTTCTACCTGGGATTGAGTTTCTACACCCCCCCTGGCCAGATTCTGCATATGCTCAAGCACCGACCACGAGTGCTGAGATGATTCTGGGGTCCCAACAGTAGAATCCAGGCTGGTGGGGTTTCCTTGGTCATGTGCTGCTGTGGTCCCGTCTCCAGACTGATCCCCAGCACAAAGTCCAGAGGTCCCAGGAGCCCCAGTGGAAAGCGTCTCCACTCCATGGTCATCCTCCTCATCCCAGAACGTGGGTGGAGCAGCAGAGGGAATTGCTTGAGGCGTTGCCAGATTCTCACTGCCAAGGGGGGTGATATCCTAGAATCATAGACAGACCCAGGCTGGACCTTTGATAGACCCACTCTCTCAGCCCCCCTCAAGTGCTCGATAAAGCTGACGTCCCTACTCTCCTTCCACACTCCATTCCCCACGTACACACGATACGCTTTAGACTGGGGACAATAACCAGTAAACATCCCAGGGATGGTCTTGGGCCCAAAAACAGACCTTTGGCCACTGGGAATGTGCACATGGGCTACACAGCCAAACGTGCGCAGCACAGACACATCAGGTTTGACACCAAAGAATAATTCCATGGGGGTCAGGGACCTGCCTGAAGTAGGACCCACATTGTAGAGGAGGGTAGCTGTCTCAAGCGCCTCCTTCCAAAGGGAGGGGTCTGCTGCAGCATGGACCAACAGAGTCCTTGTTCGCTCCTTCAGGGTCCTATTCATCCTCTCCGCCACCCCATTCTGCTGAGGCGTGTAGGGCGCTGAGGACTCCATCTTAGTGCCCTGCTGAGCACAAAACTCTTTGAATTGCTGGTTCAGGAACTCTGAACCCCTGTCAGTCCTCACACACTTCACAACCGTGCCTCGTTGGGTCTGCCAAAAACGGAGCAGGTCTATCACAGCCTTTGGGATGCAATCCTTTGACTTCACAGGCAGGGAGGCAACTTGGTGTGAACTTTCATCCACTACAGTGACCCAATATCGTTCACCTGTGATGGCAGGAGGTGATATGGGACCCACAGTATCCACATGGACTCTATCGAGTGGGTGATGTGCAGGCCTGGAAGATACCGGGAAAGGAGGTCTGGAGTGTTTCCCTTGTATACACGATTCACAGTGCTTGGGGCACTCAGAGCAGGGAGCAAGGGAGATATTGATTCCTGTAACCAGATCTTCCTTGGAGAACCTCTGCATGCTGCTGGCACCAGGATGACCTAACCTAGCATGCCACAGAGATCTCTCGCTACACACGTGTCCTTTCCTAAGATGAGACGCCTCAGCCATGTGATCAATATGTCTGCAGTCAACTTGCTGCCCTCTGACAGGACTAACAAACTCCAAAAAAAACAGACCTCGTGCGCGGGTGATATCTCCACACCACCCTTCAGGTCCCTTCATGGCTGTGTAACCACCTGCAGTGTCAGTCAGGAAAGATGCTCCATCCTGAATTGCACCAGTGACTGAAATGAGGTTGGTATGCGCAGAAGGAACACACTGCACATTGTGTAGCCAGAATACTTCGTGCCTTGCATTCACAAGGCATACAGACCCAGATGCAATGATTCCTCCCTTGGCGTCTGAGGTTGCCAAGTGCAGAGGAAGAGGCTGTCTATGCATAACTGGATTATGGAGCAATGAGAGATCATTGACTATATGCACAGAGGCACCACTATCTATTAACCAAGATGTGCTGCTAGCTCCATGCGAAGTTGGGGCAAGCACATTGAGAGAGATAAACATCGCCTCACCAGAAGGAGGGGGTGGAGGTGGTAAATGCCACCCCGGAAACGTGTGTTGACTTGTTGGATAGTTATATGCTGAAGGAGGTCCAGGGCTGGAAGCGGATGAAGGCGGGCCACCCCGGCCAGATCCATGGTCCCACCAGGCTTGAGGAGACGACTGTGGGCCTCCCTGGCCCCAGTAAGCTGCAGGCCCAACGCTTGCCGCTTGCATGTTTTGATGCAGAGCCTGCAGCTGCCTGAGCGGTCCGCAGTCAGTCATGAAGTGGCCCTTTGCCTTGCAGAAGTGGTATGTAAGCTCCTCTCTGGGCCTTCTTGCCCTGCCAGGTCCACGCCCCCTGCCACCAAAAGTCGTTGCAGAGGGGCCAGCGGGAGGCTGTTCGTTTGCTGGTAGTGCTGCTCCAACTCCCGGTACTGCTCCCACTCCTGGTGCAGCTCCAGCGCTTGATGACGCTCCAGCTACCCCCCCAGAGGGACCAGCCACTGCTGCAGCTGCCATGGCCTGAGGTGTTCCCTCTGCAGGTGGGTCCTTGTACCCACGGCTGGCTGCGGCGCGCAGGATTCTTTGAATCAGCTCCAATGGCGGCTTGTCGGTTGCCATAACCTCCAGGGACTCGAGCCTCAGCACAGGAGGGAGGCCCTTCACCATCAGCTCCCCAACATTGTGGTCCAAGAGGATGAACGCGTTGTTTCTGAGACTTGTAGCCAGATCCATCATTCTGTAGAGGTAGACCTTGAGTGTCTCCCCTGTCTTGATGCCCTGCTCCATTTCCTTGTACCACTCAAGGTTGATGTCTTGGTTGCTCCCTCCAGTGTGACTGTTCTTCACCCACGCGATGAAGTCGAACGCTGCTTTGTGGCATGAGATCTGAGAATGCCAGATGACTGGAACTGACTGGATCAGCCACTGCTTGATGGCTGAGTTCTCCACCGACCCTGGCATTGGCCTCTCCAAAGCCGCTCTGACCCCCTTGGTGTTTGCGCACGCCTCCAAATTTTCATACCAAAATTCAAAATTGCGCCCTCCATCATCAAGCATGACAGTCATCTTTGGATTAGAGGTATTGGGGATGTAGGCTGCCTTGTCAATCTCCACCTTTGGTTCTGCAGTGGCTGATTGTGTCCCGGTCATAGACTGCCCTGGAGTGGCCCCACTGACTTCTCCAGGTTGAGACATTGCTGTTTCACTGCTACTTTCCTTTTCTTTGCCCCTTTTTGTCATACTATTGTCACTTCACCAGCCAAACTTACTCATAAACTTCTGGAATGCAGCAATACCCTACAATTCCCTCCATGTCATGGAAATTTACCAGCCAGTCTTGCACAGTAGTAGCAGATATGTTCCCCTCAGAAGTTTGCGCCGGAGTCCGGCCCGACTCACTCAGTGCTTCTAGACAACGTCTATGAATGATAAAGCACAGCTAAAACTTCAATTATGAATTTCCCAGAAAGGTAAACTGTGAGTAAGATAATGGTCCTGGTACACTCGAGTTCCCTTGCGCCGCTGCGCCATGCTCGAGCTCCTTTGTTGACGCTTACGTCTGACCCATCCGTAGACGACCTTCACTCCTGCTTTTACTTGGCTCAGCTGGAAGGGCGTGGGCCCATAACCTGTGAAAGGTTATGGGCAATCGGCTTTCCCTGTACAAAGCAGACAGGTCGTCAATAGACGAAGTTACTCCAGCTACAGTCCGTACGACTGTCTGCTGAGTGCCACACACAACTGTCGGACAAGACTAGCATCTGGTGATGCCCAGCATCTTTCACAACCAGTTGGTATTCACTCCGGTGGGGCAGCCTTAAGAGTTCATCCGACAAACGTGTGATCTAGATAGGATTGTACCTTATGTTCGAAAACGTCCAGAATCTGCCGTGTCTCAAGGTACCTTATGTTCTCAATGGACCCATATCCTAATAGTGCACACATGAAGATCACTTAAAGCACAAGGCATTCAATAATAATGTTCAGAACTCAACACGTGGGCCCATAACCATTGTGGATCCTGCAAGATCCAGTTTGTATTTAATATTATAGATCACAGATGATGAGACATATACATGTGTCATCCAAGTAAGTAAATACTTTCAACATCAACAACATGGTATGATCGAAGCAGTTTAACAGGCCAGTCTGATCTCCTCTTGATCTGAAACAATGCATCCACGATGCCAACACAGATGAGAGTTAATTGAGATCAGGCTGAGAGTCAGTGTTTGAGACAACAAAGACGTTTCACAAACACTACGGATTGACTTACACCGGGTAGTATACGAAACTGGTCTATCTAACGATTACCTGCAAGATCCAGTTTGTATTTAATATTATAGATCACAGATGATGAGACATATACATGTGTCATCATGTGCATGTTACACAATCAGTATCTTGCTGGTAATTCACACACGATTACTTGTCTGCGAACCAACGTGCAGCGTAAACTGCTTACCAAGTAAGTAAATACTTTCAACATCAACAACATGGTATGATCGAAGCAGTTTAACAGGCCTGCACATTAGCAAGAATATTTCTTAGTTAAAATCAACAAACAGCACTTATGGCTGTTAGAATAACGTAAACGACGAACATGCGCCTCACCAGTCTGATCTCCTCTTGATCTGAAACAATGCATCCACGATGCCAACACAGATGAGAGTTAATTGAGATCAGGCTGAGAGTCAGTGTTTGAGACAACAAAGACGTTTCACAAACACTACGGATTGACTGCTTGAGACTTCGGTCAGTCGCTCCTAGTATTATCAGATTAGCGCGTTGAATTGCGCTGTTCTGGCCCTTTTCATGAATCCGTATCAGAGTTGAGGTTCAGAGCCTTGAAATTGGCCCTTATCCCAATATGAGTTTATCACGTTATTAACAATTAGGATAAACTCATTTTTAATAGCCACAAACAACAGGAAGGACATTCTCTACCATGTTCTTAGATACTTTATACATTACTGCTTGTGGCCAAAAGACCACTAGCTGTTTATCAAAGAGTTTCCCTTGGGTTGAGCACATGGTCAACTATACAGCTAATTTATTCTTGTTAGAATTGTCATCTTTGGATTGTCCTGACAGTACACAAACTCCAACACCGACTCCTGAATGGACTCATGTGAATTGCTTTCTTTCTCTCTCACTTGTTGTGAGTAACTTCTGTGGAAGCAATTGCTATACGTGAATTGTTCATCAGTTTGACGCTGTCGACTATGTATGTCTTGGTCAAACTGATTAAGTACATGGATGATATACTTGTGAGTATAGTCATCATTTATGATTAATCTAACACCTTTGGATCTTTGCAGATCACAATGGTTATGGGCCCACATCCATGGTATCTCGACGCTTAGAGGCGCAGCGAGCCAACGCCACCCTCTTTGACGTTGAACATCTCCGCAGAGGAGGCTTCTGCTGTGACGCGTGCGAAAAGTATTTTGTTGGGAAAGTCCCGTTAGTGCAAGTTGCATCGGCCCTGGATCGTGCCTGTTATCTATTTGAACGATATTGTGGCATTGGACTTGCCTAGAAAGAAACACAAACAAACGTACGCATTGGAAGTGAAGTAAAGTATCCCTATCGACCGTTTAGGGAGCCGTTGGTTGACTGAGCTTGAAAGTTCTGGGAATTGAATTTTGTACAGCACATGTATTGGGTTGGTTCACTGCATAAAGAAGCTGAAGAGCTGTCAAACTCTGGCATTGAACGTCCCTTGAATACATCGCTGTATCGCTTGTTAATTGTAATTGAGATCCTTAAGTCATTAGCTGCTGAATTTAATCACAGATTGCCTTCATGAGTGGGTCAGCTGGTGCATCTGCTCCTGGTGGAGCAACTGGTACAGGTGTTACTGCAGCTGTTGTATCAGGCAGCACAAAAGACCCACTAAACCCAGTCTATAACACACAGAAGTTGGCCCAATCACTTGATGTG